>PVIW01006792.1:0-81735 GCA_004026585.1 Noctilio leporinus | reverse complement strand
GCTTCCTCTAGCCTACTGTTGATTCCTTCTACTGTATTCTTCAATTCAGAAATTGTATTCTTCATTTCCTCCTGGCACTTATTGATAGTTTCCATGTCCTTTTTCATGCTGTTGTAGTTCTCAGTAAGTTCCTTGTAACTTCCCTGGAGTTCTTTGTAATTTCCCTGGAGTTCTTTGTAGTTCTCCTGGAGTTGTTTACTGTTTTTCTTTGATGTGGCTGAGCTCACTGAGCTTCTCTATCATCATTCTTTTGAATTCCTTATCTGATATTCCAGGTGCCTCTGTTTCATTTTGTGTTCTTTCTTGGGATTCTTCCTTTCCTTTTGGTGATGGACTGATTCTTTTTTTCCCCATTTTGGGTGTCTGTTCTTGCCTGGTCTTTATTTATTGATTTATTTTTGTTTTTTCCTTGGGTTAACCTGCTTTGCTTCCTTGCCTTAGTTGAGCCCCCTTCTGTGATAGGAGATTTGTGGAGTTCAGTGTTGCCGTCTCCCACTTTCTCCACTTGCTGTTCTTGGTGTGTCCTTTATTTGGGCTGTCTGGTTTTATTCTGGGCCTGTGGGCTTTTAGCAGAAACAAAAACAAAAACAAATAACAAAAACAAACAAACAAACAAAAACAAAGACAAACCAAACCAAACCACACACACACACACACAGAAAATGCAAAAGGAAAAAAGAAATAAAAATGATAATAATAATAATAAGAAAGGGTTTAGATGGCTGTTCACCCTTAATAATCCCTGACTGGTCCAGATGGAGCGTGGACCTGAGGGCTTTTAGCAGAGGGAAAAAAAAAAAAAGAAGAAAGAAAGAAAAAAGGGAGAAAGTCACAAGAGAAAGAGAAATCAATATTAATAAAGAAAAGGTTTAGGTGTCTGTTCACCCTTTATGGTCTCTGTTTGGTCCCGGTGGAGCCAGGACCAGTGGGTTTTATCAGGGAGAAAAGAAAGGAGAAAGAAAGAAAGTAAGAAAAATAAATAAATAAAAGGAGGGGGGGAAAAGTCACAAGACAAAGAGAAATCAATATTAATAAGGAAAGGTTTTAGCTGTGTGTTCCCCCCTTATGATTTCTGATTGTTCCAGGTAGAGCCGGAATCTGTGGGCTTTACCAGGAAGAAAAGGAAAAGAAAAATTAAAAAAAAAAAAAAAAGAGGAAGGAAGAAAAGAATAAAGAAAGGGTTTAGAAAGGCTGGGGAAGGGAGGAATACTTAGATTGAGGACTGGGAATGCTTTATAGCCAACAGAGTGAGTAAACTTTAATTCGAGAGTAGGGGGAGGGTCTTGGGTATTTAGGTGGATTGAGTTATGGGGGGCATTAAGAATATGTGAGAAGTATCTTTTGCAAAGGATATGTTGGGGATTAATAGTTCATATTGCTCTCGGTATAACTCAGGTGCTTGAGATTGGCAGCAATCCCTTTCCTGAGGCTGCCTCTTTTTCTTGGTCAGGACTTTACAGTCTATAGTCTATATTCTAGCCTGTCTTGGCGTGTGGCAGGGCCTCTGATTGTCTCAGTAGGGCTGATTCTGAGTGTCCGCCCCCAGGTAGGCTGGGTCTTCTGCAGCCTGGCTGGGTTTTAGGGCTGCCGGTATTCTGGAGCCTGCAGGATGTCCCCTCCCACTCCTGGTGGAGGTTCCTGCCCGTGATGAGCACCCAGCACTTCTGCAGGGTAGCCCGCAACTTCGCTGGTCCTTATGATGACTGGTCCTGCCCCCGCAGTTCTGGGAGGAGGCCACCCCTGTCCGTCAGCACTGTCCGGGGTCCGCCTACACTGTCCCGCCCTTCCGGGGCAGGCACCACTACTCCAAGCCAACCAGCTCTCCGCGGAGCCCTTTAAGTGGCCTCTGTGATGAGTCCCTCCCAGGTGTGGGCGGTTCAGCCTTTGTCTCCGGCAATGGCGGCTCAGTTGTTCCCGCTACTAGTTCCTGGCTCGCTGGTTCTCCAGCTCACCGTTTGGAGTTTCCACGGAGCCTGGGGGCCTGTGTGGTTGTGCAGGGCTGGGCCTTCCCCCTCGCAGGGGCTTCTAGCTGCTGTTTCCCTGGTGGCCCAGCAGCACTGTTTTCGGCCCTCTCGCCGCCCCACCGGTGCACTTCCTGCTCCTCCGCTCCGGCTTCCCGCAGGACGCTTCTCCTCCGCCTCTAGCCCTGTGCGGAGCCTCCTCTCCCTGTTGCCGGAGTGAGTCTCTCACACTGCCGGAGTGAGTCTCTCACACAGTTCAATTCTGCGTTCTCTGTGGCGTTTGCCCTAGCCGCCCGCACTTCACTGTTGAGACTTCCAGTCTCCAGGGAGCCCGGAGCTGGCTTCCGTCAAATGCACCCCTCTGGGCAGAGCCGCCACTGCCCAGAGCTGACCTTGGCCCGCCGGCCGGCCAGCTGGTCAGTCGGAATGGCTCACCTACTGTCCTGCTGGCCTCATCTGCCTCTGGGCTCCCCTGTGTCCAGATGCTGCCTGTTCCAATTCCTAGGGTCCTGAAGATGTCTCACGCTCCCTATCTTGTCCTCTAGCCACTTTGGTACTTGAGGATACCATCAGCACTGCTCTCTACTCTGTCGCCATCTTCCCAATCTGATCTTTTTAATGTAATGCTGGTTCTGGTATGCTAATATTTTGTTGAGAATTTTAGCATCTATGTTCATCAGAGATACTGGCCTGTTGTTTTCTTTCTTTGTTGAGTCTTGACCTGGTTTGGGGATTAGAATAATACTGGCCTCATAAAAGAGTTTGGGAGTTTTCCCTCTTCTTGGATTTTTTGGAATAAGTTGAGAAGGATAGGAGTTAGTTCTTCACTAAATGTTTGGTAAAATTTGCCTGTGTAGCCATCTGGTCTGGGGCTCTTTTGTGCTCAGGTGTTTTCTGATTACTGTTTCAGTTTCACTAGTTGTTATTGGTCTATTTAGACTTTCTACTTCTTCTAGATTCACTTTTGGTATATTATACATTTCTAGAAATTTGTCCATTTCACCCAGGTTGTCAAATTTCTTGTCATATAGTTATTTGTAGTAATTTGTTACAATCCTTTATATTTCTGTAGTATTAGTTGGGATGTCTCCTTGGTTGTTTCTGATTTTATTTATTTGGGTTCTCTTTTCTTGATTAGGTCTTTTCAAAGAACCAGCTCTTAGATTTATTGATCCTTTGAATTGTTCTTTTTGTCTCTATGTCATTTAATTCTGCTGATCTTGATTATTTCCTTCCTTCTACTTGCTGTGGGCTTTGTTTGTTGTTGTTCCTCTAGTTCTTACAGCTTTATGGTTAGATTGTTTGTATGAGCTTCCTCTAACCTTTCTAGGTAGGCCTGTATTGCTATGAACATACCCCAAAGGACTGCCTTTGCTGTGTCCCATAGGTTTTGGGCTGTTGTGTATTTTCATTTGTTTCCAGAAGCTTTGATTTCTTCTTTGATCTCATTGTTTACACATTCATTACTTAATAGCATGTTATTCAGTTTCCATGAGTTAAGAGTGTTTTTGGATTTTCCCCTTGAGTTTAGTTTCTAGTTTCAAGCCACTGTGATCTGAGAAGGTGCTTGGTATGATTTAAATTTTCTTGAATTTTTGGAGGCTTGTCTTGCGTCCCACCATGTGGTCTATCTTTGAGAAAGTTCCATGTGCATTTGAAAAGAACGTGTATTTTGCTTCTTATGGCTGAAAAGGTCTGTATATGTCAGTTAAGTCCATTTCATCTAGAGTGTTGTTCAATTGACAATACCCTTGGTGTTTTTTTTTTGCTTGGAAGATCTGTCCATTGTTGATAATGGGTTATTAAAATCCCCCACTATTAGAGTCTTGAAGTCCTCCAAGATTTTCCTTATATATTTGGGTGCTCTTATCTTGGGTGCATATATGTTTAAAAGGATTATATCTTCTTTCTGGATTGTTCCCTGAAATATTATGAAATGTCCTTCTTTGTCTCATTTTATGGCCTTCATTGTAAAATCTGTTTTGTCTGATGTAAGTATTGCTACCCCAGCCTTTTTTTCATGACCATTTGCTTGAAATATATTTTTCTATTTCTTCACTTTGTCTGTTTCAATCTCTTGTTCTGAAGTGGGTCTCTTGGAGACAGCATACATGTGGGTCATGTCTCCTTACCCATTCAGCTACCATATGTCTTTTGATTAGTGCATTTAATCCATTTACATTTCAGGTTATTATTCATAGGTACTTATTAACTTTTTTCCCTTTAGACCTGTGTTTCTCTCTATTTCTTAATGTTCTTAAAGCAAATGCTGTAGCATCTCTTACAATGCTGGTTTGGTGGAGATGTAGTCTTTTAGCCTTCTTTTGTCTGGGAAACTCCTTATTTCACCTTCCATTTTGAATGATAGCCATGCTGGGTAGAGTATTTTTGGTTGTAGGCCTTTGTTTTTCATTGTTTGGAATGTTTCTTCCCATTCCCTTCTGGCTTGTAGTGTTTCTGCTGAGAAATCAGCTGATAACCTTATTGAAGCCCCCTTGTAGGTTATTAGCTGTTTCTTGCTATTTTTAGGATTCTCTTTGTCTTTGAAATTTGCCATTTTAATTATGATGTGTCTTGGGGTGGGCCTGGTTGAGTTTATCTTCTTTGGGACCCCTATGCTTCCTGAACTTGCGTGGCTTTTTCTATCCTCAAATTCGGGCAGTTTTCTGTCATTACCTGTTGTCCTGCCACTCTGTTACAACCTCTTTGCTCTTTTTCAGTCTTTTTCATTTTTTTGCACTCTCTGGGAATTTTTTTCTACATTGTTCTGTAGCTCATTGACATGGTCCTCCAATTCCTTTAGACTGCTTTTGATTCCTTCTACTGTATTCTTTAATTTGGAAATTGTATTCTTCATTTCTTCCTGGCGCTTATTGATAGTTTCTATGTCCTTTTTAATGCTTTTATAGTTATTAGTAAGTTCCTTGTAGCTTCCTTGGAGTTCCATGTAGTTCTCCTGAAGTTGTTTGTAGTTTTCTTTGAGCTCACTGATCTCAGTGAGCTTCTCTATCATCATTATTTTGAATTCCATGTCTGACAGTTTGCTTGGCTCTGTTTCATTTAGCACTTTTCCTGGGAATTTCTCCTTTCCTTTCAATGATGGACTGCTTCTTGTCTCCCCATTTTAGGTGACTCTTCTTGTTTGTTTCTGCTTCTTAGATTGATCTGCTTTGACTTCCTGTCTTTGTGATGTGGACTTCGATAGTGTAGAGGTGCACTTTCTTTACTTCCTGGATGTGCCCCTGGTGATGTCAGTTTGTGTCCTAGTCTGGGCTTAGTTAGCCTATTGGAGATTACCAGAGATCCACTCCCTTATCATCATTTCCTGAATTAATTGCTTCCTATTTCTTGCATTCATTGTCAATTTTGTAGCCTTATCTCCCTTAGTATTTGTTTCTCAGAGTAATTCTGAGGGTTTTCAATGGGATTTTGATTCCACCAATTAGGTACCCTGGAATTAAGATCTGAAATCAGAACTGAGCTGAGTAGGTAAGTATCTGCAGCACACAAGGTACCTGTTTTGTCGGCGTAAGTTATAGCAGGGCTTTGTGTTTCTAGAACTGAGTTCTGGGGCAGGGAGTGGGGGTCTCTTGATCCTCAATGTAGAGTGAGTGGTAATGATCCTGGAGCACACAGTTGGGACCATAGTTTCCTGACTGTAATAAAGGTAGCCGTTTCCTTGGTGGGCTGGCCCAGTCTATAGACTATTTCTCCAAACCTTCTTAAGATTTTGTAGGTAGCTAATTCCTTGTATATTAACAATTTTCTACTTAACTCTAGCCAATGTGAATTCTCTTATAACTGAATCATGACAGCAGACCATCCTTACCTTCTCCCCCTCCACCTGTGCCACATCCTGTCAGTAGGTGTATTCTGTCAGGTACATATCTTCTAAATATTCTTTTAATTGCCTTCTTCTCCAGCCTCGCTATCTTAATTCAGGCCCTCATGATCTCCCTCCTGGACTATACACACTAGCTTGTGGACTGGTCTCTATTCCTTCCACCCCTTTTGGTTCAAATAGCAGCCTTTCCAGAATATAAATCTAACCACATGATTACTGTGCTTAATTAGAGCACAAGTTTTCACTTTTGTTTTACATGGATTCAAGGCTCTCAAAATCAGACCATAGTCAATCTCTGTAGCTTCATTTCTTATCACTATTCACAATTGTCCCATGATCCAATTATACTGAACCATCTCCAATTCTTCATGCCTTTGGGGATCTCTTTCCCCTATACCTTCCACCTGCAATATCTCTATTGATTCCTGAGGAACTAGATAAAATGTTACCTCCTTTGTGACACTTTCCCCAGCATTCTTCAAAATGCTTTCAGTCTCTTCTATGCTCCTATAGCCCTCCTAGAGTACCGGAAATATTTTATTACAATTGTTCAAGTATATCTCGAACATATTAGCTTATAAGCCACACAAGGGTGAGGACCTTGTCTTGTTCGTTTCTATATCCCCACTTTGAATAGGGTCAACTACAAAACAAACTTAGGATAAATGTTTATGAGATGTATAAATGGCATAATTAAGAGGTGCGTGGTGCTTATTCCTTTTTCAAGTGCAACACTAATTCTATAAAACTATAGAAATTAAAGGTTACCTGGCATCACCCAGAATTGAAATCATACGGTACTGGGGTAACTCAGAAGATGTTACATGTGCTAGGATTCCAAAGAGCCTTTCAGCCATTATCATATCATTCTGTGTCACCTGAAGAGATACAATAGGGATGGGTCAAAAATGACACTGTTTCTTAGCTTGATACAACTACCATAATTCCAAATAAATATCCAGATTAAGTATTTTCTTTGTAATTTGGGGAAGTACATTCTCCTGGGCTGCAAGACGAGAGTTCTCACTGCTATTTCTCTTTGTTCCCTGAGCTTAATTAGAATAAAGATGTACAAAGGTGGCTTACGGTGATGGAGGATGACTGCAAGTTGAGTTTGCACTGACTCAGAAGCTATATTTCCTGAGAATTATACAGAGACACCTTAAATTATTAATAAATTTTTCAGAAATCCTGTAGCTTTTTTAGAGCAGAATAATGTACGGAGGAAAATTCCCAAGAGCCAATGAAGTAGATTCATTTTAATGTTTCAAAGATAAGACAAGGTATGGTTCAGACCCCATTCCTCCAAGGATAACTCTATCCCTGCCGAAGAGATGAGACACTGGATTAGTAAGGATATGCCTGTTCATTTTGAAGTTTCTGCCCACCATTCACACTACAAGGAATAACTTGTCACAGGTATTCCATGTGAGGATGGTTCATTCCTATGTTAATCAAGAAAATACTAAAGCAGGACTTGGATTGATATCTGGGCATATTTTCTTTCATGTGAAATAGGGTTGCTTGCATTTTAAATACTATTAGTTTGTTTATATAATTCAGTGGATCCCAACCAGGGGCCACTGTCTTCCCTCAGGAACACTTAGCAACCTCTGGAGATATTTTTGGTTGTCACAGCTGGTGAAGAGGTGCTATCACCATCTCGTGGGTAGAGGCCAGAAATGTTGCTATACACCCCACGATGCCCTGGAGAGACCCCACAGCAACAGAGCCTAAGTTGAAAAATCCTGGTATAATTAAATTTTGAATCTTTTGAAAGTTCATTCGTAACACTAGCTATAATACACTACACAGGCAATTTCTGAAAATAAACAAACAACAAACCCAGAACTCACTCACAATCATCTTATGAATGAATGCAGACTGACTCTTTCCCTTCCTTTCACTAGATTCTCCTAATTAATGAGACTGCTATTCCCATAAATCCTTCCTTTAGCTGACAACTAACTTGTGTGGTCCAACGTAGTCATCTAGTGGCCAATGCAGGCCACTACTCCATCTTTTATGTTCATAACTGTTAAACTCAACCATTCTCTCTTACACAAAGAGAAATAGCAATGTCATGATACATTACTACACATTGTCAAGGATGAGATATGCAACTTTGTTTTATTTATTAAAGGGTCAAATATCTCTGGCATTGATATTTTTGGAACTTTAAATCAGAATGAATTACATTGGTTTTTTCATTATTTTCTACTTTCCACAATTATAGTATACTATTCCTCCCTTGTTCTATAATAAATTATTATACCCCTAGTAGTGATCCATGTTTGGGTAAATACACTATTTAGGGTTAATTGAGATAACAGTTTGGCTGTTTATGATGGAAAATTGCTCACCCACAGCTAAAATAGTCATTCTATTTCCAGTCTAGGGTGAAATTGGAAGTATCTTTGGAACCCTTTGGGACAAAGTATTAAGTTTGACCAGGATTCACAGCCTGTTTGGGGAAGTATCTAAAGGGTACACAAGAGTACATAAGACTAAACCAAATCTCATAAGAACTAGTTAGGGAATCTAACTAGTCTCTCTCAAGGTTCCAGATTTGCCCTTATCTTTAATAGATGGCTGACTCTGTGGTCATGGGCCTACTCTGGTTGATGCAAATTTCACATGGCTCTTACACAGTGACCATAGACCTCTTGTCTCCTAATAGTGTGCTGAGGTGCTGAGTTTGTGGAGTTCTGGGCCAGATGGACTTGTAGTGTGTCAGCCTCAGGGAAGTGTAGTGTGGCAGTTGTTACCACCATGCTGCCAAAGTTGATTACAGCTCATCTTATAGTAAGGAGGTCTTCTGAATTTTAAGAGATAATCACAGTAACACTAACAGCAAATACTTTCTTTTTTCCTTTGGAGGACTATTTAAATTCACTTCAGGAATTCTGCAGTAGAAAAAGAAGCATACTTTCTCTCTTTTCTTCCTAAATATTTGAAAAGAACATGGTCTTTGGATAGCTGAAGAATTAACCTTGTGACCAGCTTAGCAGAAGCAACCTAAAAAACAACTTTTTATTAATAATTTTCCAGTTACTCAGGTTCCATGTCTGAGCTGCACAGTGCAGATATGTCACAGATGCTTACAAACTATTCACAAGGTAGCCCAAATGCTAGTTTTATTTCCTTATTTTGCTCATGTTTTTCTTTCTCTTCTTTTACCTTTCCTCCTTATTTATTTCTCCTTTGCATCTCTTCTTTTTTGTAATCACTCTTCTTTCCTTGTGTACCTTCTCCTTTTCCCCATTTTGCTCTTCCCTTCCTCTACCACAACCTTTACTAATTGACATTTGGATTATTATTTCCCCTTCTCCTCTTGCATGCTCGGCATTCTACAGAGCACTTTTTAAAATACAAGGGTCAGATTACCTATAAAAGTATTATTTCTTTTTAAACTGTCATTCTACCAACATTTTACTTCTCTGAATGCTTACAAGCAACAGTAAAAATACTTATTATTTATCATGATCTGGTTACTATTTTATTTTCAAAATTTGTTTAGTACTTTAGAAGTTTTTATTTTTATTTTTAAGATTTTATTCATTACTTTTAGAGAAAGGGGAAGGAGGGGTGAAGAAAGGGAGAGATACATCAATGTATGGTTGCCTTTCACCTGCCTGCCTCCAGCTGGGGACCAGGCTGGAAAACTGGCTTGCAACCTGAGTGTGTGCCTTGACTGGGAATCGAACCAGTGACGCTTGGGTTTGTAGGCCGATGCTCAATTCACTGAGCCACACCAGCCAGGACCTAGAAGTTTTTGAATAAATAGATTTTTAGTTTTTTGACATTTTAACTGTCAAGATTTTTTTTAAAAGAAAAAAACATATTTCTCAAAAGTTCCAGCATAGGTACTTAAATTCCTGACCATTTTTATGCCTGTTTCCCTTAAGGAACACTGTTATTCCATAGTAACTTAGTGTGTGGCTTACCTCTGTCCCATTTATTTTTTGTATACTAAAATGGCTCAGCCTAAATAGTACATAGTATTTCCAGAGTGTAAAATTGACAACTGGATTTCCTTGAGGATCAATTGTCAACTGGTCAATTCGACGGAGCTCTGCTAATGCATTAAATTGCTGCAACATTACAAGATGTGTTTCCTTGAATTTAAGGTGCTGCAATAACAAAATACAAAAAAAAAAAAAAGAGCTCAGAATTAAGTTTAAATATCTTAAAACACTAACATTAAAGATTCACTAATAATTTCCTAAATAAATCTGTAAACTTAAGGCTTTGCTAATAGGTTTTTAATTATATTAAGTCAACAGATTATACTAAACATTTAATTCATCTATGAATACATTTCATTCATCTAACACATCATCAATGAAATCCATTAATCATGAGTATTGAATTCAAAGTGACTTCCCTTCTGCAAATAACATCCCCTCATTTATTAACAAACTAAGATTCTTAAAAATTACATAAATGCACAATAACTCAGTACAATGGTTTTATATACTCTTGCTAAAATTAAAACTGCAAAGGAAAGAGTAAAAATAAAATTTTCAGAACTTTATAAATAAAGGGTTCACAATGCTTCTGAGAGAACTGGTTAGCCATTATTATTGTACCTTACCAATTACTATGCAGGCTAGTTCAACTGGCTATAGGAAAATCAAGTCGCTCAAACTGAAATGCTAATGTAGGTGTTCTGTTTGTGAAATCCGATGCTCTACTTCAATTTATCTTATTTAGGGGAAATGATGTGAAAAAATAATAGGGCTGATGAGGGAAATCACTTAGCTAACAGAAAAAGAACTCATTATCAAAATCACTATTTCTACAACTGCATACCAATGAATAATATAATACCATGATTGAAAAATGCTAGCTGTCAAGGTAATTTTAATGAGCTACTAAAATTATTTTAAATGTTGTTAGGAGACTATAATTATGTAAAAATGTATGTATCTCATTAATACCAGGTACAATAAATAAATATATAATATATGGTTAGGTGAGGTCTCGTTGAATGCTTTACAAAGTAGAAGTAAACAATTTGAGTAAAGTTATATGTATTAGTCCTTTATATTCCACAAAGAATTTTCTTTAAAATTTCCAACATTAACAGAAAGCTGCAAGGGCATGTATGGATACTAATTTGACTTCCAGATCCAGAAAATCAACAGAAAGGCTTGTCTCCCTCTCCCTGCTGGATACGAACTGCACAAATAAGAGTTAAAAACAGGTGTTTAGCCTAAGCAAACAAGCCATGACTGAGAATAATTCAAATAGACTACTGAAAGAAAATGTTTACCAGAGAATTAGGGAACTTCATCTTCAATTTGGGAAACACCTGGACGATTTCATCAAATTCTATGAAAGTGAAGGACACTGTTGTCACCAGTCCTGCTGTTTGCACGCTCCAGTTCCGATCTAGAGATTCCAGTGCTCCTGAGCCATACAGGGAAAGTGTGTCCCCATCCACATCAACAAGGTGTGTGTCTGTGACAGACAGACCTTGTAAAGCATTGGTGAGTACTGAGTCCAGAGACCTGAAAACCACAAAACCACAACACATAATTATAAATTATAGTCTTGTCATGCAACGTAAATAACAGAACATAAAGAACCCTGGGAAAGGTAGTTAAAATTCTTTATTCACTTTTTCATTTCAATAATTAAATCCAGAGCACCAAAGGCTAATTTTCAATAGAATATCGAAGTTTTGTATTCTTCTAGTCATATACTTTAATTCAAAAAGAGGTTCATGTGTATTAAAAAATGTTACCTTCAAATCCAAGTTAATATTCTATTTAGTTTTAAAACCATCCATTTAATGTATCATAGATATGTTTACATTTCAATACAAACAGGTTTTTCTAATCTATAAAGTATTCCACTGTCCCGCTGAAAATAAAAACACACATTTTACAAAAACACTATTTTTATAGCAAGAACCACATAATACAAAAAGTATGTTGACAAAATACTTAGGAAGACATAAACTAACTCTTAACAGTAGTTAATCTTTCAGATGTTGGGTTAAGGCATTACTTAAATTTTCAATTTTAACAACTTCAGTGTTGTTTGAAATTTCACATGTGTATAAGACTAATATAACCAGCAAAATTAATGAAAATTTCCTCCCCATTTCTGAAATAAAAAACGGTGAAAAACAAACTATTTACTCTATAAATATATACACATATATAAGGTCACATACACTATTCAATATGATAGTTGTTATTATTTCCAAAGTAGGAGCCACATTTTCTGTAAAGGGTCCCTATATGATAGCCAGAAAAGAAAAGAAATAGCTTTCTGCTATTTCTGATTTCACCCCATCTCAAAACTCAAACAAAGTTTGGCTTTTGTTCCATGTGTTTCCATTCTGGCATTTCTGCTTTTGTAAGTGCCCTTATTAATTTTAACACATTGCTCTCCTTTGTGCTTCTATGGATATTTGTATACTCCTCCAATACATCAATTCTCACACTTGATCATTATTATGTTTACAATCTTGCTTCCTCTATCAGATAGTGAGTTCCTTGAGGCTAAAGACTATATTCTTTCATCTTCAGTTGTTCTGGGGCCTAGTAATCAACTTTTTACAATATATATTGAATGACTGCATTATTAAAGATCTTCGAAAATTTTGTAATGCTGATGTTATGGGATTAAAGCTGAAAACCATGACCCTGTTGGTTTATCATGCTTTACTAGACTTACATGAATTTAAGTTAATTTGTAACACATCATCTACATGATAGCAAGCTGAGTTACAACATGAGTCAACTCTAAGTAAATATGCAAAAAAGGCTTGATGTCTGCCAGACTACTGCTTAAAACAATGATTATCATATGACAATAATAAAACATTCAAGGAGCAGTAGTTTATAATAATCTTAGGTGATAATCCTATAAAAGTAAAGACTGATAATGGAAAAAGAGTAAGATGAGATTAAGGGTTCCTTATATTGTGCTTTGTATGATAGATCTGTGTTGACCTATACAGAGCATAAAGGGTGCATGCAATCAACTGGCAAAATTTAGTAAAATAAACAACATACCACAAAAGTGTTATATTTTGAAATAAATTTATTCTTATATGTAAATACATAAACATAGTCATTATTTTTTTAATTGTTCAAAAAAGTCTCCATTTGCTGCAATAATAGACTCAATTCAACTTCGGTATCTTGAGCAGGCTTTCATTAACTTTTCTTTATCCATGGATATCATCATATTTTCAATCTTAGCTGTTAAAGCCTTTTTATTAGAATGAGGTTGTTTACTAACTTCTCTCTCACAAATGCTGCATACATAAAAGTCTAAAGGATTTGCATATGGTGAACTAGGCAACCAGATTTCCTATAACCAGAATTCAGGAACATTGACACTGAGACATTCTTGCACTTTTTTGGCGTTATTTGCTGGTGCACCATCTTGTTAGAAGATAAAATGACATCCATTTGCAACTTGCTTCATCCATGGTACAACCACTGCTCTCAAAATGTCAAGGTAAACATCCTGGATCTTCATTGATGATCTCCCTGATTGTGTGTGCAATATCTGGACTTGTGCGATCCTTGTGTACCTTATGCATTTTCCTTGTTGGTGTGGCGACATCAGGATCAGCATCCTACACCTTCTTCATGTTGTAAACTATATGTAAAGGGATGTTATTGAAGTTCTCAATTTCCTTAGCAGTTCGCCCTGCACGCCGTCCAGAAATTATGGTTGCTCTAATATCGTAATCCTTCAACATTATATATGGTTGCTCTCAGAATTTAATACTTTATATGTGAAACAGTGGTGTTAAATCATAACCTTAGAAACATATTTTTCAAAATTAATAAGAAGCATGTGAAATAAGGACATGAGAAGTTCTTGCCAATTGATGATGCACATCCTGTATAATCATTTCTGATGTAAGAGAAAGGAGAAGAGCTACATTTCACTGCCATTAAAATAAAGGCTTGATGAAAAGACTGCACAACCTTGTTATTGCACTTCCCACTTTGCACAGTGATTACCATTTATTTGCCTATGTCTATCACTAAGCATGGGGATCCATGAGGGCCCAGACTCAGCCAGACTCATTCTCAGCCACTGGGAATGAGTGTCTAGCACAGCTGCTTAAAGGTTCTACACAGGACAGCAAAAGAAACTGCTGGATTTTCACAGTTTAAAGGGCCCACATGGTTTTAGAACATACATAAATCCTAGGGCAGCAGCTGGAAGGGCACCAGTTGCATATAGGAAGCGACTGAAAGTGGGGCAAGAGCTGGGAAAATCATTAGAAGCCAGGGAGCAAAATTGTCCTCTCTGAGTTTCCCACCACAAATAACGCCACAGAGCAGGTAAGCAGGTGGTCCTGCTCTGGCAATTACCTAAGGCTCTACCCCAACACAATTTACAGGTGCCTTTGCTACACAAGCCATGCCAGAGGGCAAAAGCAGCTCTACCTAACACACAGAAACAAACAGAGGGAGGCTGCCAAGTTGAGGAGATAAAGAAGTATGGCCCAAACAAAAGAACAGAAAAACAAACAAAAAAAAGAACAAAACAAAAGGGACAAAGCCAACCTATCAGATGCAGAATTCAAAACACTCATGATAAGGATGCTTAGAGAACTCACAGAGTAAGGCAAAAAATAAAGTAAGAAATGAAGGTTGCACAAAGTGAAATAAAAAATATTTATATGGGGAACCAACAGTCATGGGAAAAACATGGGATTCAAATCAATGAGTTGGAATAAAAGGAAGAAATAAATGTTCAGAACAAAATGGAGAAACAAGAATTCAAAAAAGTGAGGAGAGGCTTAGGAAGCTGTGGGACAACTTTAAATATACCAACATCTAAATCATAGAAGTTACAGAAAGAGAAGAGAAAGAGCAAGAAATTGAAAACTTTTTTGAAAAACAAAATGAAAGAAAACTTCCCTAATTTGGTGAAAGAAATAGACATACAAGTCCAGAAAGCAGAGAGTCCCACACAAGTTGGAGCCAAAGAGGACTAAAATACCTCATAGTTAAAATGCCAAAGGTTAAAGATAAAGGACAGCCCTGGCTGGTGTTGCTCAGTGGATCGAGCACCAGCCTGTGAACCCAAGTGTTGCTGGTTTGATTCCCAGTCAGGGCACATACCCGGGCTGCAAGCCAGATCTCCAGCCAGATCTCCAGCCAGGTCCCCAGCTGGAGGCAGGTGAAAGGCAACCATGCATTGATGTTTCTCTGCCTTTCTTCCTCCCTCCCTTCTCCTCTCTCTAAAAATAATGAATAAAATCTTTAAAAAAAAAAAAAAAAGATAAAGAGAATCTTCAAAGTAGTAAGAGAGAAGAAGAGAGCTGCCTACAAAGGAGTTCCTATAAGACTTTAAGCTGATTTCTCAAAAGAAACTCTGCTGGCAAGAAGTATTCAAAATAATGAAAAGCAAAGACCTACAACCAAGATTACTCTATCCAGCAAAGCTATCATTTAGAATGGAAGGGCAGATAAAGTGCTTCTTAGACAAGGCAAAGCTAAAAGAGTTCATAATCACCAAATCCTTAGCATTTATTTAAGAAAAAGAAGATAAAAACTTTGAACATTAAAATGACAACAGCCCTGGCTGGTGTGGCTCAGTAGATTGAGCCCTGGCCTGCAAACCAGGGTCACTGTTTTGATTCCCAGTCAGAGCACATGCCTGGGGGGCGAGCGAGCCAGGTACCCACTTGGGGGAGTGCAAGAGGCAACCACACAGTGATATTTCTCTCCCTCTCTTTCCTCCTCCCTACCCACTCAAACAAACAAACAAACAAATAAATAAAATCTTTTTTTTTAAAGATCTGAGTTTCCTGACAATGTCATTTCTACCACACCATGACCTCTTTTTGGTTATGCTTTCATATGGTCTAGTTCACACTACCGCACTGATCTTCCCACTAACCTCTGTTCATCCAGCCTCTCTCTCCAACATCCACCACAAAACTGACCAACCTATCTGTTTCAAGTAGGTCCTTGAAGCCAGAGAAATAGATTACTCATCACTGTATTCCCAGCACTGGCACCTAACTCTATGCACAGAACATTGGAGGTGCTTAAAAACTTGTGTTGAATATGGCATTGGAGAGAAAATCAGATAGGCCTTAGTTCAAATCCAAGACAGTCATTAATAAACATAATTTGGAGGACAAGTTATTTAATTTCTTTGTAGTTTCAGTTTCCTGGTGCATAAAATGGTGATCATAATACATATTTTTTCAAAGTTGTTATGGAGACTAGAAATAATATTCTAAACCATACTCCATGCTTAGCTCAATAATTGTAGTGATTATTATTAATAAAAGAAGGACATAACTATACTATTTAAGAAAAAATGAAAGTAGTACTTAGTGGTTGATTGTGGGGAATGAAGGAGTGGGAGGAATCAAGTGTGATTCAAGTGTTTTAGAGTAGGTGACTGGGTCACCTGGTCCAATTTTCTACCCCTGTCAGGTCTAAATTCATGCTTTAAGAAATGCAGTATTCTTCTATAAAGGATCTATGTTTTATAATTTGTTTTCCCATGAAGCCCAATACATTTCCATGGATATGTCCCAACTCAAGTATTATTTATGCAACAGTAGGCAGTCTGCCATGAAACAGGAATTATCCTCAAGGTCATTAGTGGTTAATTCTAAGTCCAAACATTCATTTATTCAACTCAATCTTTATACAGGAACATTTCACAAAAATATTCTAAGCTTTTTTGATTAGTAAAGATTCTAAGATGGGGTGATGAATTTATACATATCTCTATTTTAAATTAATTTTTAAATTCTAGTTAACATCCAATATTATCAATATATTAATTTCAGGTGTACAACATGATTAGACATTTATATACCTTACAAAGTGCAGGGTGATTAACTTAGTGCAATAAAGTAATGAGTCCTGGAAAACCAGGTTAAATGAAGAATACACTCTTAAATGCCTAAATGGGGAAAAAGGCAGATTTTCAGAGAATTAAGAGTTCTTCTTTTTTAAATCTTATTTTATTATTTTATTTTTTCAAGATTTTATTATTTTTAGAGAGAGAGGCACAGAGGGAGAGAGACATCAATGTATGGTCGCCTTTTTTCACCTGCCTCCAGCTAAGGACCTGGCTGGAGACCTGGCTTGCAACCTCATTATGTGCCTTGGCTGGGGAATTGAACCAGCAACCTTTGGGTTTGCAGGCCAGCACCTTATCCACCGTGCCACCAGCCAGAGTAAATTATGAGTTCTTTTGGTATATTTTGAAAACACCTTTAGGCTTTCTATAATAGGTTAGAACAGAAAGGCTTAAAATATTTCAGAAGATTCTTTTCCAAATGAATAAGTGGTACCGAGTCCCATAATAATGTATTTTGTGGATTTTATTACAACATTTGTAAGTGTGGAAATTCATTTTATGCATTATATTTTATTATAGTAGTGTTGGATAAAATACCACAGTGTTCATAGACAGGAAATGACCAAAATAAACCAGCTTCACTGCATGCATCCAATGTAAGCAAAGAAAACATTACACCAAGTACTTTCCCATTTCTGGCAGGGGAAAGAAACCTGCAATATGTCATTTTACTATAGAGCTGTCCCAAATATAGTGAACAGTGAAATCATTAATGGGATATAGCAACGTTTTATGGAATTTCTCCTATATACGTGCCTATAATTTTTTCATGGATACTTGTTTCCAGGCATTTAGTTACACACCCGTAAGCCAAAGGTCACAGACATTGTAACAAAAAAATTAGCCACCTTTTTGGCATTATGAAATTATGAAATACTACAGATTGTAAATGGGATTGTTAAAAGTGGAAAACTATGCAGTATTAAAAAACAAATCAGAACCCCAAGGAAGAAACTTAGAGCTTTCTGACTAGCTTTCTACCTCTAGAAAGAGCCAGGCTTATATCATTCCAGAAAGATGAAATGTAATTATATTTTTAAAGACTTACAGATAATGTAGTAATACAACTTATAGTATTTCAAACATTTCACTGTTCTTTCAGATAAAATAGCAGACTGAGCACATGTTTGAAACTTCTGCTTCTAAGACCCCATCAAAGTAATTAAAATGATACAAACCCACAACAAGCACAAAAGGGGGGCATCTCAAGAAGGAAGTTTCAGCAAGTTTCCGGAAGCTAGAAAGTGAAGAATGATGAAGAAGAACAAAGGAAACTATAGCTTTGAATACTCACTGGGGACAAGAACAAAGATGGCAACACAGTAGAGTTTTGGAAAAGAAATAATAGTAAGTATGACAGAAGACGGGACTGAGACGTGACACTGAACACAGGGACATTAATTGAAGATCTATAAAAGAACCCTACTACCTACTTCTCTCACTACTAATAAAAGTGAGGTGGGGTAGCATTTCAGTAGGAAAAAGAAAGAATACTCAATAAATAACACTAGGGCGACTGGCTATGACTCTAGTAGAAAAATACCCAAATCAAATTTCAACCTCAAACTTAAAAATCAATTCCAGGTATAACAAATACTAAAATACAACAGGTTGTTGCATTTAAAATTTTTAAGTAGACAAAATGAAAGGATATTTTTATAATCTTAAGGTAATAAAGATTTCTTCCTAAACACAAGCTAAATGAGTAAACCATAGAAAAAAAGGTATACATATTTGTATTTTCAAAATATAAATTGCATTTAAAGTCAAAGACATATGTCAGGCTGCCCAGGGGGGTAAAAGAGAATGTGATAGGGGGCCTGGGACCAAAATCTGAGCAACTCTACCATCCAGAAGTTGATAAGTAAGAAGTAGTTGAGGATATTAGGAAGAAACATAATGAAAGGAAAAAACAGTCTACTTAGCTATATGATATATACCAATAAAGGAAATGAGACTAAATTAGATCAAGGAGAGAGTAGGCTTCAACATTGAGTTCAAAGAAATTGTAGTGCAGGCAGCACGAATTTTGTTGTTCAACTGAAAAAGGATAAACAATAAGAAACTCCAGGTCAAAACAAACTATGTGTGAAAGGCATGGCGCAAATATGAAACAAACTAAAGTGTGGCATGTTTTTGAACAACTTTTGAAGTGTAACTAAGAGGGGGTTATTTGGATTATAATGTTAGATTAGTCTCCTTGAGTGGTTTAGGAAGTAGCAAATGAGATATGATCATAGCATACTACCTAACTCCCATGGGAAATACAATTACATAATAGTTACATCACCACAGAAACTTAAACAGTGCTTACTAATTTTCAGTCTTTAGAACATACTAATAATTGACAAATATTATGATTATGGAACGTATGTACATTATTTTGATCTTGAAATATAAAAGTAAAGCTCATAGGATATAGCTAAATTATTAGTTACATAGTAGGGAACGCCAAATCTCCATCCCTCCACAAAAGCAACAAATATGCTATCAAGAACTATCAGAATCAACTTTTTTCAGAACTCTGAAATCGAACAAAAAACGATAACAATCAGGGACATGCTTTACAAATGCTTAATTTCACTAAGAGAGTTTTGTGGCCTAAAAACTAGGCAAATTACCTCCAACTGTTGAAAAGCAGAGGGAAAATATCTTGAAAGCAGTAAGAGGAAAAGATCTGCTTATATACAAGGAATCCTCATTTAAGATTTCTCAACATAAACCAGAGGGCCAAAGGCAGAATGGCTGTCAATCAAATGCTGAGAGGGAAAAACTATCAATCAGTAATTCTATATCCAACAAAACTGTACTTGAAAAATAAGGGAGAAATCAATATATTCCTAGATAAACAAAAGCTGTAAGATTCATTGCTAGTACACCTGCCAAACAAGAAATACTCAAGTAAACCTTTAGACTGAGATGAGAGGACACTAGACGGTAACTCTAAGCCATATGAAGAAAACAGGAATACTGGTTAATATAAAAGTTGGTATTACTGTGGGATTTTTATTTTTTGGTTGGTAACACTTTATACAATTAATAGAAAATGCATAAAATAATAATTATAAATCTAGCAACTGATTTTGCATTATAATCTCCACCAAAAATTCACTATCTCTAAAGTCTTATTTTTATGACTTCATATATAAATATTATCTGTCTCATTGATGTAATAGTTTTTAGGTCATTAAAAAGGGTCAGATCAAGATAATGTAATGGTGTCTCCATGGCATTTTGAACTTACATCAGTAGAAAATAAATCTTTTTCCAGAAATTGTGGATCCCTTTCATAATGATTCGTTATTGTTCTTCCCTAAACTCACACATCATTTTTCCTGCACTGTTCCCAAACTCTTCTTTTATGCTCCTTGCTTAAAAAGCCTCTGACTTTGTGAAATCTCCAATAAAAATCCTGAAAATCTTGGTAGTAACAATAAGGCACAACAATTTGCACAACAAATATTTCCTCTTGGAACTGATTGCTTGTTTTTGAGATCATAAAAGTAAAGGCCGGCAGAGAACCAAGATGGTGAAGGAGTAAGTGGAGCTGCACCAATCTCCTCCCAACACCAGACTGTAATTACAACTTAATTGGGGAGAAATCATCCAGAATAACCAACAGAACACCAACTGGAGAGATGTCTTATTACCAGGGACGGAACAGAAGAGCCGATTCACCACAACGTGACTGGTAGGAAGTGAGGAGACCCGAGAGGGCTGGCGGGGCTCCCACAGGCGGCAGCTGAAGGGACAGAGAAACATCTCAGCAGCCAGGGGCTCCACCTGAGAAGGGTGGGATCTAAACCCCCAACCAAGCTTCCCAGCAACAAAGCTGAGAGTAAAATAGCACCCAGCTGTGAAAAGCAAAAAGCTGCTAGAGACTGAATTCTTAAAGGGACCACGCACAAAAATAAAGTGGCACCCCCTTACCCTGGGCTCCAGCAGAGGGAGGGCTCAGTGGGCTAGAGACATTTAAGTAGGGTTTGGGTCAGTGGCTATTGGGGGAGAATTGAGGGAGCAGCCCTTGAGTCCAGTGCTGACCCATCCCCCATACAGCCAGCAGACCACTTTTCTCCAAAGGGTGGGAGCCTGAGGGGAAGCCACAGCCCCACCCATAGGAATTAATCTGCCTCACCCAGCAGTGCCTAAACCTGACCTCTGATCACAGGTTGATTGGATTAACAATTGACTTCATCTGGCCCACCCAGAAGTGCTAAAACTGACACTGATCAAAGACTGATTGGATTAACAACTAAAGGAGACAAAGATCTCTGGTAGCCTCCAACTGGCTGACTAGGCCCAGACTGGGACACGACCTGACTGACGTCACCAAGGACAGATCAAGAAAGTAAAAAACGTGCACCTCTACACCACCAAAGGTCACACCACTAAGACAGTAACTCAAAGCAGACCAATCCAAGAAGCAGAAACAAACAAAAGTCACCTAAAATGGGAAGACAAAGAAATAAACCCTCAACAAATGGAAAGGTGGAATCCCCAGGAAGAATGCAAAATGAAATAGAGGAAAGCACACTCTCAGACACAGAATTCAAAATTCTCCAGTAAATCTACAAGGAACGTGCTGAGAACTACACCAGCATTAAAAAGGACATGGAAACCATCTATAAGAGCCAGGAGGAGGGGAGGGGGACAGAGGGGAGCAAAAAGGGGATGGATGTAATACAACAACAATAAAAGTAAAAAAAAAAAAAAAAAAAAAAAAAAAAAAAAAAAAAAAAAAAAAAAAAAAAAAAAAAAAAAAAAAAAAAAAAAAAAAAAAAAAAAAAAAAAAAAAAAGAGCCAGGAGGAAATGAAGAATTCCATTTCTGAATTGAAGAACACAGTAGAAGGAATCAAAAGCAGGCTAGAGAATGCAGAGGATCAGATTAGTGAGCTGGAAGGTCAATGTAGACAAAAATTCCCAGGCAATGCAACAAAATAAAAAAAGACTGAAAAAGAATGAAGAAGTTTTAAGAGAGCTGCAGGACAACATGAAACATAATAACATCTGTATCATAGAGATACCAGAAGGAGAAGAGGAGGAGCAAGGGATAGAAAATTCCTTCAAAAAAGTAATGACAGAAAACTTCCCTAACTTGAGGAGAGAAAATGTCATGCAAACTCAGGAAGCACAGAGGGTCCCAAGGAAGATGAACCCAAACAGGCCCACTCCAAGACACATCATAATGAAAATGGGAAATTTCAAAGACAAGGAGAGAATCCTAAAAGCAGCAAGAGAGAAACAGCTAATAACATACGAGGGGGCTCCCATAAGGTTTTCAGCTGATTTCTCAACAGAAACACAACAAGACAGAAGGGAATGGCAAAAAAATATTTCAAGCAATGAAACACAAAAACAATGAAACCAAGAATACTGTACCCAGCAAGGCTGTCATTCAAAATGGAAGGTGAAGTAAGGAGCTTCCTAGACAAAAGAAGTCTAAAAGAATACATCTCCACCAAACCAGCATTGCAAGAGATGCTAAAGGTTCTGCTTTAAGAAGATGAAGGAACAGAGGGACAGACAGGAACACAGGTACAAAGGTAAATGGATTAAATACACCAATGAAAAGACATAGGGCAGCTGAATGGATAAGAACCAACTTTAACTTATGAATGCTTTAAAGTGATCTTGTTATAAATTTTACTAAATAAGGTAAAATTGTGTATATTACTTGTATTTGCATTTGTACTACTACAGGTTAAATTTTCTTAGATTGGAATCATTTCACAATATGGGAAAATCAGGTTACTTGCAATAACTCAGAAAAATCGAATGCAGTTAAGGAGGAAGAAAAACCAAAGAAAATGTGGATGTATATTACATAGAAGACATGCTATCTTTCTTATCCACTGTGACAAAATATGTGCTTGTTTGTGGGTGTGTAATATATAGCAATTTATATTTTAAATAGCAACCAACTGGACATGGGTGTGTTGTGAAATCAGTCAATGTTTAGGTTAGAAAAGATGCTGAGAATGAAGACCAATTTGGATGGAATTTGCAAACTCCTAAACTATATGATTCATGTACATAGACAAAATATATTCTCCTATTAGCATGTAAATTAGATGAGATTCTTTGCAACTAAGTCATGGAAATATACATTTCCACTTACGAAGGACCCCAAACTGGGGATACTTGGGAAAAGGAATGAATGCTATAGTAAACTTTATTATTGAAATGGGAACATACCTAATCTCTACCTCAACAGACCCTTAAATAGTTCAGAGGTTAGTTTAAGACCACAAAGAAAGTCAACCACAAGTTTTAAAAATAGCTAGAATACTATTCTACAAAATTATTTAAGTCCTAGGGATTTTTATTTTTTACCTCAGCTTAGTAGACATAATAATTTCTACTCTGGGGACCGACCGGCTGAGCACTGCAAGTGCCATTATTTCTGAAGGCTTCAACTTGTAAAACTCATGTAAAGGAAAAATAGACGGTATTGAAAGAAGTAAGACATGTGCACAGCCTAAATAAATAAATAAATAAATAAATCTACTATTTAAGATGGAAAACTCCAAAAAGAATAAGTTGTAGTTCCAGTAGCTTAAAATAAAGTTGAGTTGTATTATTGGAGTGGGAAGGAGGATCTGACTCAAAAACCAATTTCATTTTTTACTATGGGTTTGGCATGTCTCTAAGACAACTTTCACAGAAGTGAGTTCTGCAATACATTATTTCTGTGATATGTTTCACAAAAAAATAGCATTCCAGAGTAAAATATGTATTAAAGAAGAAAAATCTGCTTAATTTTGCTACAATATATCTAAACACTATCATTTAATATGTAAATGTAATGTAAGCTATTGGCATATTTAAAATTTTTTGTATTAACTCTTCAAAATCCAGTATGTATTTTAAATATGTGTGAAAATATGTATGGGTGTAAATGTATTGTTGCATGTGTTTGGTAATATTGCAATTCAGATTACTTAAAAGAGTAATTCTTTAAACAAATGAATGAATGTAGGCATTTTGGAATAATGAAAACTTTGTATTAATATGATTTGAGGAGCTGACAGAAGGCTGTAATTAAATGGTGAATTATCTGGAGGTGAAAGGAAAAAAGAAAAAGTACACATTGGTGGTTACAGAATAGACAGAGGGATGTTGAGAAGAACAAAAGAAACAGAGAAGCCAAAGAACTCACAGGCATGACTCATGGACATGAACTATGGGACGCACTGCTGGAGGAAATGGGGTACTGGGTAGAGAGGGGCAAAGGGGGGAAATTGGGACAACTGTAATAGCAAAATAAATAAAATATATTAATTAAAAAATAAAAGTGAAGGCTCTATAATTTTAAGTTATTTTAAAAGGTCACAGATACTTTTGGCCATAAGCTGCTTTAAAAATTCAAAGTGTCAGGAAAGTCATGTTAATAGTCTGGAATCCACCTATCAGATGATATTGCCAGGTAAAATAGCTAATTAATAAACAAAGACACTTACACTCCCTCAGCTGCCCACACAAGTAAAACCTGCATTGTGCGCAGCCCTATAAAAAGGGATACAATGCATGGCTGAGGCTGGAAGAAGATAAGGCCTGTCATTGTTGAACACTTTGACCTCTGGTTCCACACCTAGCTCTACCATCGGTAATTCAAGTGTCTACAATAACAGCTTCAATAACCTTCTCTGCTCTGATGATCTTCATTTCCACTCATCAAAAACCTACTCCCATCTCTGGCTGGTGGCACAGTGGATAAGGCACTGGCCTGCAAACCCAATGGTCTCTGTTCGATTCCCAGCCAGGGCACACAACCAGGTTGCAAGCCAGGTCTCCGGCCAGGTCCATAGCTGGAGGAAGGTGAAAGGCAACCATACATTTGAGTTTCTCTCCCTCTCTGCCCCTCTCCCTTCCCCACTATCTTAAAAATAATAAATACAATCTTTTAAATAAGGAATCTACTCCCATGGCCACAACAGTGGCCTCCAACTGTTCTTAGTATTTTCCTTACTTAGATTCATTCCACCTCTAAAATCATCAACTTCAAAAACTTACTGACCATAAATCCCCTCTATTCCAACTCACTACTAACCTTATTAATTCATATACTTATCATTATCAGTTTCATTTAGACTTCCCATCCCAGCAATTCTAAATTTTCTTCCAGTCTATTGGCAACCTTCTGTATTTAATTCCTTAAAAATCTAACCTACCCTGACTGGTAGCACAGTGGATAAGGTGCCGGCCTGCGAACCCAAAGGTTACAGGTTCGATTCCCCAGCCAGGGCACATAACCAGGTTGCAAGCCAGGTCTCCAGTCAGGTCTGTGGCTGGAGGCAGGTGAAACGCAACCATACATTGATGTCTCTCTCCCTCTCTGCCTATCTCCCTTCCCCTTTCTCTAAAAATAATGAAATAAAATCTTTAAAAAAAAAATATCTAACCTAGATCATTTATTTCTTGTCATTGTACTAAATTTTTTATTCCTTATCTTTGATCTTTATGTCTCTATTCTTTACCAGACATGTAGCTTCTCTACAGTGACACCTTGCTACAGTGTGTTCTTGGAATTCTCAATAATTCAAGCTATAGTTGGTACACTTTTCCAGATAGCTCCCTCTGAATATCAAACAAGATGTAACAAAATGAAGATATATATCATGATTTTTAAAGTGATTTATTTTCTTAAGAAGGTCAATCCTTCTAAAATGGATAACTAAAAAAAGCCATCTGAATAAGATTCTAACATTTCCATTTCAATTAAAAACTTTAAAGTTCATATGCAAGAAAAAGTATGTAAGAATCAAAATATTGAAATGAATAGTGAAAGCAGATTTCCCAGATATAAAAACTTCCTATAAAACTACTATCATCAAAATAGTCTGGTATTGGCATTAAAACAAATTAAGTAGAATAGTGAAATGGAATAGAAAGTCCAGAAATATATCCAATTATTTATGGGAATTTAATATAAGATAAAATGGCATTCTCATTTTTAAAAAGAAAAGGAATAATAATTAAGGAATGCTGTTACTAGCAAATTGACTTGTCAATTGTAATAAAATCAAGTTATACTCTTAGCACCATACTAAAAATAAACTTAATGTATTATAGGACTAATTTTTAAAATCTTTTTAAAATTTTAGAATAAAATTTGCAAGGTTATTTGGATAAAATAGAAACAAGGGCATCTTATGGAAATAGAAAAAAAAATTTAAAAATAGAAATCATGCAGTTATTTCATAAATCTAAAGGTCAATAATATAAAGTTTTAATTTTATAAAGTATTATAGTCCTAACCACGTAAACTGATATTTTTACAGTTAAATGATATTAAATAAGCTCCAGGGCAATATAAAAATGATATATTTGCTATATAAATTATCACTTAATTAGAATTTCTAAGAAAATACATTGATCCTATAACTAAAAATATTTGATTTGTCTAAATACATGTCATCCTTTTTACTCCAGAGAACTTACAAAATATTATTCTAATGCCTGCTAAGCTACTTACTTTCTTTTTTTAAAAGATTTTATTTATTTTTAGAGAGATGGGAAGGGAGGGAGAAAGAGGGGGACCAAAACATTAGTGTGTGGTTGCCTCTCTCATGCCCCTAACTGGGGACCCGGCCCACGACCCAGGCATGTGCTCTGACTGGGAATCAAACCAGCAACTCCTTGGTTCACAAGACAACACTCAATCCACTAAGCCACACCAGCCATGGCTAAGTTACTTTCTTTATTACATTCTTTGTATTATAAAAAGCTTAAAGATTACTAACTAAAAGCTTACCTAAAAACTTGATATAAAAAACATATTTGGTATGAAATATTTTAGAATTTGGTTAAGGTAATTAGATAATTGTGCTTCATCACCTGAAACAAAAATAAAATTCTACCTGACTTTCTGGTTTATTTTAAAATTTATATATATAATTCTCTTTTTAACTTTTAGCATTTTAATTATGATGTGTGTGTTCTGGCATGAGCCTCTTTGTATCCAGCTTGTTTGGGACTCTTCAACAACTAACTTGTCTATTTCCTTCAAATCAAGTGAGTTTTCTTTCATTATTTTTTTCAAGTAGTTTTCTAATTTCATGCTCTTTTTTTTTCTCCTTCTGACACCACTAGGATGTGAATGAATGTTGGACCTCTTGAAGTTGACCCAGAGGCTGCTTACACTAGATCTTACTTTTTTTTCTTCTTTTCTTCTTGTTCTGATAGGTTGTTTTTTGCTTCATTGTGTTTCAAATCACTGATTTGATTCTCAGCTTCATCCATTCTACTGTTGTTTCCCTGTAAATTGTACTTTATTTAAGTTAGTGTATCTGTCGTTTCTGACTGGATCTTTTTCATGTTGTTGAGGTCCTCACTCAGCTCTCATCATCCAAGCTAGGTACTCAATGTATACACTCTGTGTGGGCTGAGTATACCCTCCTCTTGTAGTTGAGCCTTGATCGATGTTGGCAGATCAATGAGATGCATTTACTCAGACCAGTGAGCTGCAAGGACTGGCTGTGAGCACTTACCACCAACCTCTGACCTCCATGGAGCAACAGTGCAGGGATAGGGTAGAGGTGCTCCTACATGGTCTGTAGCTGTCCACTGGATGCACAGGCTCTGGGGTTTCCCAGGTGGTGCAGGTCAAGGTCTGCCCCAACCTATGTTCTGCACAAGGACCATCCTGCATAAACTATAAAACAACCTTGAAATGGCTGCTTCTTATGCTGGACTGGGAGGCTCTCAGGTGAACCCAAGCTGTGAATCTAGGCTGTCAGCTGCTAGTGCCTGGCCTGGGGCCACTTAGTGAGAGGTGTGGGAGCAAGGGTTCACTGAGGCTGATTGTTGCTTGTTTGAGAGGGTTTAGGAAGTTGTAAAGCAGGAGCCAAGACCAGCCCTTCATATGTAAAAGGAGCTTGGGTGGGCAGGTAAATTGGGTGGGACAAAATCTCTAGGGATCTCCAGGGTGGAGCAAACGGTGTTAAACTAGGTTGATGGAGTCTCAGGTGTTGGGGACCCCCAGGAACAGCAGCGGGGTGTGGAGCCCCGTGCAGGCCCTGCAAGATTTTTCTGGGAAACCAGGAAAGCTGGGCGCATACAGGCTCCCATGCTATGAATTGGGGACCCCAGTTGGAACCTGGCCATGGGAATTTTCTATACAATCTTTCAAGCTAGCAAACTTCCCTGACTGGCTTATTGTAACAGCAGCAGATGTTAAACTTTAACCTGCTTGCAACCTTACCCTTCCTATTTCTATGAGCCACCTGGAGTCCTTGTTAACATCTTGTCCAGCAGACCATAACCTGGGGCAAGACCTCCAAGTCCCCTCTATCGTGGTTTAAACAGAATAACTCTTATTCTATAAAGCATTCTCCTTTCACAATGATCTATGACGTGTACGTGCACCCCCTACCTTAGTTACCCAATAAAAATCTCTGGAGAGGGGGGTTCAAGGCTTTTGTCTCTCTGACATTAGCCCGCTTCCCCTCCCCCAGCACAAGCTACCTGGGGAGTTTTTGTTTCATCCACGGTACTGAGGAATCTTGGCGGTTCAGGGAGGGGTTCCTCATCATTCAGATATGGCACCTACCTGCCAGCTCTGTGGCTCTGTGGGGAAAGGGCTCAGAAAAGGGACAATGACCTCTGTTCACACTTCTATCAAAGAGAAAACTGTCCTTTAGCTCCCACCGTGATGCCAGACACGGCAGTTTCTCCCTGTATACACTGGTGCCTTTCAACCTGCTACTCCCTTGCGGGAGCTAATAGGGTGTGAATCTGCCTAAGTCTTACGTGTGGGTTCCTTAAGGGGAACTGCTTGGGTCTCCAGAAGTTTCTTCCACCAGCTCAATCCCTGTTTTTTTGCTGCCAAAAGTTATGAGGACTTACCTTTCTGGCACTGGAACCTGAGCTGGGCACTGGTATGAGGGTGGGACTCCTCGCTCCTGAGATTTCCCTCCTAAATATTTATCCACCACACATTGATGTGGAACCAGCCCATTCCATATCTTTGCCCCTCTTACTAGTCTGGATGAATGTGGTTTCTTTAATTCTGTAGCTGCCAGACTTCCATTCAACTTGATTTCTGATGATTCTGAGTGACAATTCTATATTTTAGTGGTAATTTTGATGTGGTTGTGCAAGGAGACAAGCTGTGTTTACCTACCCTGCTATCTTGACTGGAAGTTGAAAGCGTAGGTAAACACAGCTCGCCTCCTTGCACAACCACATCAAATTACCACTATATGCAATGTTAAAGGGACTTATTTAAGAAAAATAAGATAAAAAAATAAGATCAAAACTATGAACAATAAAATAGCAATGAATACATACCTATCAACAATTGAATCTAAAAAACAAACTAAACAAGAAGAACAGAGGCAGAAATATGGATACAGTGAGAATTTTGATGGTTGCCAGATGGGAGGGTGGTGAGGAGGGGTGGATGGGGAGGTGAGGGGAAGTACAACTAGGTAGTTACAGAATAGCTGTGGGATGTAAAGTGCAACATAAAAAAAATGAAGTAGCCAAAGAAATTATATGCATGATTCAGGGACATGAACAATGGTGTGGGGATTGCTTGAGGGAATGGAAGGTGTTGGGTGGAGGGGGGCAGAGGGGGAAAAATTGGGACAAAAGTTGTAACATAATCAAAGTAAAATTAAAAAACTAAAATTATATACATACATATTTTAAATTATAAATAAACTACATATATTTAGTTTGTTCAGGAAAAGTCCAGCCATTATTAACACACTGTTGGTTGGCAGTTTTATACAAAAGCTAACGCAAGTGCAAACATGAGTTAACTCATGTAGCAAACTTCATCCATCTGTTATTAACACACTGTTGACTGGCAATTTTATAGCAAAAGCTAACACAAGTGCAAGCATGAGTTAACTTGTTATTGATAAACAACATGTAGGCTTGGAAACACAAGTTTTTTATTAACAGTCGACAACATGTTAATATAACAAGAAAGGTTTGCACAACATTGATGTAACCTGGTAGCCAAGGAGAGTGGACTGGAGTGCACAGGCATGAATAATGAAGACTTGAGTGGGGATGCTAGATGCAGTTGAGTGAGCACGTGTACTATGCGGCTGTCACATTCAAAATGACTGGGTGAGTAGAGCAATGCATCTGTATCAAATTTTGCATTAAAAGTCACCCAAGAACAACAGGGTAGGGGCTGAAGGGGAGTTGGGGGTGGGTGGGTGGAGCAGTGGAGAGCAATAGGGAGGAAGTTGGGACAACTAATAGAAACAACAATAAAGAAAATTGTTAAAAATTCTGGCATAATAGTTGGGAAGAGACTTTTTTCTATATTATATGATCAAGAAATTTAATTCTATTATGTCATGTTCTAATTTAGACATGTATTACCAAAACATTTGTTTGCATTAACTTGGAACACTTCTCCACAGAAACTATTTGGAGGATTGAAAAGGCCACAGCTACAGGCAACTGGTGAATGGTAGCTTCATCACAACAATGTGCCCGCTCATGCATCACATCATGTGCATCACATCAAATCACCCAGGTGCTTCAGACCCCCTACAGCCCATATTTGGCACCCTGCAAGTTCTTGCTTTTTGCTAAACTAAAATCACCTTGGAAAAGGAAGAGATTTCATTCTGTTGATGAGATTCAGGAAAATATGAAGGGGTAGCTGACAGTGATTGGGAAAACTGTGGGAGGTCTCAAGGAGCCTACTTTGAAGGGGGACTGAGGAGGCACTGTCCTATGCATAGTGTTTCTTGTATCTTGTTTAACAAATGTCTCTATTTGCATGCTACATGAACAGACCTCATATTTTACTTGATTCCTACGCATTTACTTGATGCTAATGTGCTTTTTTGAGAGGAAGGGAGATATTTGACATCTAGATAGTATACAGAGTACACATGATCAACTGGCAACTTTGCATCTCCTTATTTCATGTACTTCTTTTTTTTTTTTATGTGCTTCTTACTAATTTTGAAAAATATGTTTCTAAGGTTATGATTTAACATCATTGTTTCAGATATAAAGTATTAAATTCTGAGAGCAACCAACATGTAAAAGGATTACGATGTTACAGCAACCATCATTTCTGGACCGCGTGCAAGGCCAACTGCTAAGGAAATTGCAGACTTCAATAACATCCCTTTACATACAGTTTACAATACAAAGAAGGTGTATCATGCTGATCCTGATGTTGCCACACCAGCAAGGAAAATGCACAAGTCCAGATATTGTACACAGAATCTGGGAGATCATCAGTGAAGATCCAGGATGTTTATCTTGATGTTTGTACCAGGGATGAAGCAAATCACAAATGGACATCATTTTCTCTTCCAACAAGATGGTGCACCAGCACATAATGCCAAAAAGGTGCAAGAATGTCTCAGTGTCAATGTTCCTGAATTCTGGTCAAAGGAAATCTGGCTGCCTAGTTCACCACATGCAAATCCTTTAGACTATTATGTATGCAGCATTTGTAAGAGAGAAGTTAATAAACAACCTCTTTCCAATAAAGAGGCTGTTAAAGCTAAAATTGAAAGCATGATGATGTCCATGGACGAAGAAAAGTTAAAGAAAGCATGCTCAAAATACCGAAGTTGAATCAAGTCTATTACTGCAGCAAATGAAGACTTTTTTTTAACAATTAAAAAATAATGACTATGTTTATGTATTTACATATAAGAATAAATTTATTTCAAAATAACACTTTTGTGGTATGTTATTTATTTTACTAAATTTTGCCAGTTGGTTGTGCACACCTTGTACATACTATGATTTTCTCATCAACCAGGAGAATGACTGTGTGACCTGTGTGTCGCAGATGAAAAGAGGCTTTGAGCTTTGGGAATTGACAGATACTGTAGAACAAAACTGAAATAAGGAGAGTTCCAGCAAGATGGTGGAGGAGTAAGTGGAGCTGCACCAATCTCCCAGGTCACATCTGGAATTACTTTTTTGGAGAAAAAGTTAGCTGGAATTACCAACAGAACACCAGCTGGAAAGAGGTCCTATAACCACAGACAGAACAGGAGAGGCCGCTTCATCACAACATGACTGGTAGGAATCATGGAAATGCGGGAGGGCTGGCTGGGCCCCCATCAGAGGCAGCAGCCAAAGGGACAGAGCCAGGGTCTCCACCTGAGAAAGGTGGGTTCTGGTCCCCCAGCTGGTGTCCCAGCTACAGCAACACAGTGGAGAGCAGAGCAGCATCCAGTTGAGAAGGGTGGGAAGCCATGGACTTTGCTGGCCTGAGAGAGCGCTGGAGACAGAGAACTACTAGGGTGACCACAGTGACAATACATTGGCACCCACCTACCCTGGGCTCCAGCAGAAGGAGAGCAGAGAGGGCTGGAGCCAAGTGGGGAGAGTTTGCGGAGGTGGTTTGGAGGAGAGAAGTGGGGGAGCGGCTGTGGGATCCCGGTGCTGACTCATCACCCACACCCCGGGGGGACTGCGCTGAACCAACAGCTGCCATAGGTGGTTCTTCATAGCCCCACCCAGCGGTGCTGTAGCCTGGTACCTGACCACAATTTTTTGACAGACATCTAAATAAACCTCCCCTGCCCTGCTGTGTCTGAGCATAGATAACAATAGTTTGCATCTGAAGAGGTATTTCTCTCCCAGCAGAGCCTGGGCCTGGTGGCTGATTACAAACTCTCTGACTTACAGCTGGGTCAGTCAGTCAACCCCACACAGTGGCAAGTGAGCCTGGTGGCTGATCATGGATTCATTGGTTCACAACTGAGTTGGTTGGTACCCTCCCAGTGGCCCCTGAGACTGGCAGGTGATCACAAACTCATTGGATTACAATAGAATCTTTCAGTCGAGCCCAGTGCTACCTGAGCTTGGTGGCTAATCACAGATTCACTGGATTACAGTTGGATCTTGCTGATTAGCCCAGTAGCCCCATAGCTTGGCAGCTATGATCACAGATTCATTGATTTACATCTGAATCGGTCCAACCAGGCTGCACCTGAGCTGGTGGCTGATCCACTGGATTATAATTGAACCTTTCTGTCTAGCCCAGTCAGGCCTGAGTTTGGTAGCTGATTTACTGATTTATAACTGAATCATTCTGTTACTGCAATCTGCGTCTGAGCCTTGGTGGTGGATAACAGACCAATAGAATTACAACTAAGTCAATCCTTCAGCCTAACAGTTCCTTAGCCTGGCATCTGATCACAGTCTGATTGGGTTGCAATGAAACCTAAAAATGGGGAGAAAAAGAAACAGTCCATCACCAAAAGGAAAGGAAGAATCCCCAGAAAGATCACTAAATGAAACAGAGACAAGCAAACTATCAGATATGGAATTCAAAATAATGATGACAGAGAAGCTCAATGAGCTCAGACAGCTCAAAGAAAACTACAAACAACTCCAGAGGAACTATGAAGAACTCTAGGGAAATTACAAGAAACTTACTGAGAACTACACCAGCATTAAAAAGGACATAGAAATGATCAGTAAGACCCAGGAGGAAATGTAGAATACAATTTCTGAATTGAAGAATACAGGAGAAGGAATCAACAGCAGGCTAGAGGAAGCACAGGATCAGATGACCTAGCTGGAGGACAACGTAGAAAAATATTCCAAGACATTGTAACAGAAAAAAAAAAAAAAAAGAGGCTGAACAAGAATGAAGAGGTTTTAAAAGAGCTGCAGGACAACAAGAAATGCAATAATATTCGTATCATAAGGATACCAGAAGGAGAAAGAAACAAGAAATGGGAAACCTGTTCAAAAAAGTAATGAATGAAACCTTTCCCTAACATGATCAGTGAAAATGTTACTTAAGTTCAGGAAGCACAGAGCACCCCAATGAGAATTAATCCAAACAGACCGACCACTTCAAGACACTTTATAATTAAAATGCCAGATTTCAAAGACAAAGAACTCTAAAAGCATCAAGAGAGAAACAACAAATAACATATAAGGGAACTCTGATAAGGTTATCAAATGATCATTCAACAGAAACAATACAAGCCAGAAGGGAATGGCAAAAAAATATTCCAAATAATGGGGAAAAAAGGCCTGCAACCAAGAATACTCTACCCAGAAATGCTCTCTTTCAAAATGGAAGGAGACAAAAGAAGACTAAAACAATACATCTCTACCAAACCAGCATGGCAAGACATGCTAAAGGGTCTGCTTTAAAACAATGAAGAAACATAGAGGAACACAGGTACAAAGTGGAAAAATGGCAATAAATAAGTATCAATCAATAATAACCTTAAATGTAAATGGATTAAATGCACCAATCAAAAGACACAGGGTAGCTGAATGGATAAGAAAACATGACCCACGTATATACTGTCCTCAAGAGACTCACTTTAGAACAAAAGATTGACGCAGATTGGAAGTGAAGGGATGAAAAAATATATATCAAGCAAATGGACAAGCAGAAAACGCTGAGGTCACAATACTTATTTCAGACAAAACAGATTTTACAATGAAGGCCATAAAAAGAGATAAAGAAGGACATTTCATAATACTTAAGGGAACAATCCATCAAGAAGATGTAACTCTGGTAAACATATATGCATCCAACATAGGAGCTCCCAAATATATAAGGAAAACCTTAGAGGACTTCAAAAAGAATATAGACAGAAACACTCTAATAGTAGGATATTTTAATACCCCATTATAACAATGGACAGATCTTCCAAACAAAAAAACACCAAGAATATTGTGGCATTGAACAATACTCTAAAGAAAATGGACCTAACTGATAATATACAGAACCTTTCATGTGTATTTGAAAAGAATACACATTCTTTTCAAATGCACATGGAACATTTTCTAAGATAGACCACATGGTAGGTCACAAGACAAGCCTCCACAAATACAGGAAAATGGAAATCATACCAAGCATCTTTTCAGGTCACAATGAATTGAGACTAGAAACCAACCTCAAGGGAAAAAACAAATACACTCTAACTCAAGGAAACTGAATAACATGCTTTTAAGTAATGAATGGGTTAACAATGAGATCAAAGAAGAAATCAAAAAGTTTCTGGAAACAAATGACAATGAATACAAAACAGCCCAAAACCTATGGGACACAGCAAAGGCAGTCTTACAGAGGAAAATTCATAGCAATACAGGCCTACCTAAAAAGGTCAGAAGAAGCTTATACAAACAACCTAACCATAAAGTTGCAAGAACTAGAGGAGCAACAACAAACAAAGCCCACAGCAAGTAGAAGGAAAGGAATCATCAAGATCAGAGCAGAATTAAATAACTTGGAGACTAAAACTACAATTCAAAGAATCAACAAGTCCAGGAGCTGGTTCTTTGAAAAAATAAACAAAATGGACAAGGCTTTATTCAGACTCATCAAGAAAAAGAGAGAGAGGACCCAAATAAACAGAATCAGAAATGACAGAGGAGAAATCACAACTGATACTTCAGAAATACAAAGGATTGTAACAAATTACTACTAACAACTATATGACAAGGAATATGACAACCTGGGTGAAATGGACACATTTGCGGAAATGTATAATCTACCAAAACTGAATGCAGAATTAGCAGAAAGCCTGAATAGGCCAAGAACAACTAGTGAAATTGAAGAAGTAATCAAAAATCTCCCAAAGCACAAGAGTCCCAGACCAGATGGATACACAGGTGAAATCTACAAAACATTTAGAGAAAAGCTAACTCCTATCCTTCTCAACCTATTCCAAACAATCCAATAAGAGGGAAGACTCTCAAACTCTTTCTATGAAGCCAATATTATTCTAATCCCCAAACCACGGCAAGACACAACAAAGAAAGAAAACTATAGGCCAACATCTCTGATGAATATAATGCTAAGATTCTCAACAAAATATTGGCCAACCAGATTCAGCAATACATTCAAATGATCATACACCATGATCAAGTAGGTTTCATCCCAGGGATGCAAGGATGGTACAACATTCACAGATCAATAAGTGTAATATATCACATCAACAAAACGAAAGACAAAAACCATATGATCATATCAATAGATGCTGAAAAAGCATTTGATAAAGTACAGCAACCATTTATGATAAAAACCCTCAGCAAAATGAGAATAGAGGTAGCATACCTCAACATAATAAAGGCCATATATGAGAAACCTGAAGCCAACATCATACTCAACAGGCAAAAACTAAAAGCTTTCCCCCTAAGATCAGAAACAAGACAAGACTGTCCACTTTATGCACTTTTGTTCAACATCGTTCAGGAAGTTCCAGCCATAGCCATCAGAGAAGGAAAAGGAATCAAGGATATCCAAATTGGAAAGGAGGAAGTCAAACTGTCATTATTTGCAGATGATATGATAGTGTATATAAAAAACCCAATAGACTCCACTAAAATCTTACTTGACCTAATAAGCAAATTTAGCAAAACCGGTGGGTATAAAGTCAATATCCAGAAATCAAGAACATTTTTGTATACCAATGATGAAACATCAGAGATAGAAGCTAGAAGATAATCCCATTTACCGTACTAACAAGAAAAATAAAGTACTTAGGAATAAACTTAACCAAGGAGGTAAAAGATCTGTACTCCGAAAACTACAGAACAACGAAGAAAGAAATTAAGGAAGATACAAATAAATGGAAGCATATACCATATTCATGGATGGGAAGAATTAACATCATTAAAATGTCCATACTACCCAAAGCAATCTATAGATTCAATGCAACCCCAATTAAAATACCAATGACATACTGCACAGAGATAGAAAAAATACTTCAAAATTTATATGGAGCCAAAAATGCCCACGAATAGCCACAGCAATCTTGAGAAGGCAGAACAAGGTAGGAGGAATCATAATACCTGACATCAAACTATACTACAAGGCTACTGTCATCAAAACAGCATGGTACTGTCATAAGAATAGACATATAGATCAATGGAACAGAATAGAGAGCCCAGAAATTAACCCAGGACTCTATGGTCAATTCATATTCAACAAAGGGGGAAGGAACCTAAAATGGAGTAAAAACAGTTCTTTCAACAAGTGGTGTTGGGAGAACTGGACAGCAACATGCAAAAACATAAAACTAGATCACCAACTTATACCATACACCAGAATAAACTCAAGATGGATAAAGGACTTAAACATAAGCAGCACCACCATAAAGGTCCTGGAGAAATATATAGGCAGTAAAATTTTAGATATCCTATGCAGAAATATGTTTACTGATACTTGTCCAAGGGCAAAGGAAATCAAAGAACAAAGAAACAAACGAGATTATATCAAATTGAAAAGTTTCTGTTCAGCTTTTCACCAGCAAAATTAAAAGGGAACCAACTGTATGGGAAAACATATTTGCCAGTGATACCAAAGGCAAGGGTGTGATATCCAAAATACAGAAAGAACTTATGAGATTCAACACCAGAGAGACAGACAGCTCAATTAAAAAATGGGCAAAGGACCTGAACAGACAACTCACTGAGGAAGACATATAAAGAGCACAAAGGTATATGAAAGAATGCTCAACATCACTAGCTATCGGGGAAATGAAAATTAAAACCACAATAAGATACCACCTCATACCTGTCAGAATGTAAATCATTAACAAATCAACCAACAGGTGTTGGTGAGGATATGGGGAGAAGTGAACCCTGGTGCGCTGTTGGTGGGAATGCAGGATGGTGCAGCCACTATGGAAAACAGTATGAGTTTCCTTAAAAAACTAAAAATGGAACTGCCTTTTGACCCAGCAATTCCACCACTAGGACTATACCTGAAGAACCCTGAAACACCAATTCATAAGAACCTATGCACCCCTATGTTCATAGCAATGCTATTTACCATAGCCAAGTGCTGGAAACAGCTTAAGTGCCCATCAGTGGATCAAAAAACTTTGGTACATTTACACAATGGAATACTACAGAGCAGAAAGAAAGAAGGAACTCCTAACTTTTGCAACAACATGGATGGAACTAGAAAGTATTCTGCTTAGTGAAATAAGCCAGTCAGTGAAAGACAAATACCATATGATCTAACACCCATTTCAGGACAATAATGAATAAAACAAATAAGCAAAACAGAACCAGATACATGAATGCAATGAATAGATGGGCAGAGGGGAGGGGGGAAGTAGGAGGGAAGAGGAGGAGGGAAAGAAGGGCAGCAGTTTAGTCAAGGAACTATCATGGAAGAGCCATGGACATAGACAAGTGGGACTGACTTTGTGGGGGAATGGGTGGGTGGGGAAGGGGACAGAGGGAATGAAAAAGGACATGGATGTAATAAAATGATAAAGAAATTAAATTTAAAATAAATAAATAAAAAGGACGGTTTTGTGCTGGCTGCTGGGAATATGATATAGGTCAAGATAATCAAGGTTCTTTTCCTCTTGAAACTTACATTCTAGTTGGTAAAATGGATCTGAAACAATTACTCACTACTTACTGAAGTATGGTTATGATAAGTGCTAAGAAGGAAAGGTGCAGATTGGTGAGAGGTAAAAAGGGTATCTGATGTAATGTAGTGTCTGGGAAGTGGAAAAGACTTTTTGGGGGATATGAAGTATATTAAGACCTATTGGAAGTAACTGAACCAAAAGTCATCAAGGCTGCAGCAGGAGAAGAGAGTGAACAGTTGAGCTGGGTAGGAGTTGGGTCTCATAGGCTCTAGTAAGTAACCTACAGGTTTTTCTATGACAAGTAGAAAAACCACTGAAGGGTTTTAAAACTAGGGTGGATTGGATTCCCAGCCAGGGCACATAATCAGGTTGCAAGCCAGGTCTCTAGCCAGGTCCATAGCTGAAGGCAGGTGAAAGGCAACCATACATTGGTATCTTTCTCCCTTCCCCTCGCTCTAAAAATAATAAATAAAATCTTTAAGTAAGTAAATAAATAAATAAATAAAATAAAACTAGGGTTGAGTTTACTTTTTTAATAATTTCATTTTAACTTTTAAATTTAAACTCATTTCATAGGTTTTCTTTTTCTTTTTCTTTTTTTAAGTAGGGGATTTTTTGTTTTAATTTTATTGTTGTTGTATTATATCCATCCCTTTTTCATAGGTATTCCAAAGAACATTATTATTAATAATTATATGTGAGATGACTTCCCATTTCTGCTTCAAACTCAGTTCTCTAAAGACTAGTATCTGGAAAGAATACCATTGCTTACCCTGTTTCCTCTGGAAATGCAGAGATGGTGCTTCTGTCCATCGGACAGGGGTCCTGAGAAGGAGAGGCAGAATCTTTTCTGTCTTGGTTTGTAGCAGTGTTGGATACTCGATGTTGTTGCAAGTCCCACTGCCGTGCTACGTTGTTAATTGTTAACCTTTTCTTCTCCTGTTAAAAAGTTTATTGTAACAAGTTCATAGGCAATTTTTGTAGCAGGAGCAGTATCCAAGGAGCAAAGGTTTGTATTACTTATCACACTTTAAAAAGGAGTTTACTCCTTAAAAGTGGCCACAAATTTGTATCTTAAAACAAAGTACAACTGGCCTTATTTCCTTTCTGTATTCAAACATCTTAATAATGGTCTATTATCCTTAAAGAAAAAATATATATGTATATACACAAATAATAATTACTTCCATTGGAAATATGAAAATTTACTACCTGAAAGTTAAACAGAAATTTATATACTTAAATGTTATCTGAAAATTTAACTCAAAAGAAATTTACATGCTTTTGTGTTTAAACACAAAAATAAAACATGTATAATAGTTTAATTTTCCTACCCAATAATTAGGGCTAATATGATGATATAATCTTGGCAGAGAGAGGAGGAATGAGATTGATCAATGTTCTAAGCTTCTCAGTATAATTTAGTTTATTATGTGCAATGAATGCCTTAGGGGAGTGGTTCTCAAACTTCAGAGTACCTCAAATCACATGGAGAGCTTATTAGAGAACTAATTGCTTATTATCACCCTATTCTGATTAAGTGTGTTTCAGGCGGGGCTCCAGAATTTGCCTTTCTAAGCAACTCCCAGGTATCACTAATGGACTTCACTTTTAGAAGCACAGATTAGGGCACTGGGGCTCCATTCCCTCACAAAAAGCTGTTGAAAAAGCAGATCTAGACTACTTAAAGAAACTGTGCTCATGTTTGAAATGTTTCTAGTTGACTTATATAAATGAGTTAGGGGAAATATTCACTATTCTAGTCTAATCTATTTTACATGATCAAAAGTTAACATTTTTATATGGCCTGTTAATAAAAGTGTCAATAAAAAGACACTTTTCCTTTCCTCTTTACTAAGAACACAATCATAAAAAACAAACAAACAAACAAACAAATGATCAGTGCATGACACTGACCCCTCTTTACCTGCTCCCTCTACAGCCAGTGAAGGCTGTTAGGAAGATACTTTGCCCATCTGCTCAGTGCACAGATACATGCTAATGATTATTTTTAGTTCTACCTCTTTGCCTATATTTGGTTACCTAAAGTTTTAGCATGTAGAAATGACACTGAATAGGAATAAAAAGTGATGACAAAGCTAATTAAAACTAAACTTCTATTTCTGTGCTGAAAATGAAGACCAATTTAGATGGAAGTTGCAAACTACTCAACTATATGATTTGTGTACATAGACAAAATATATTCTCATATTAGCATGCAAATTAGATGAGATTCCTTGCAACTAAATCATGGAAATATACATTTCCAGTTATGAAGGCCCCCAAACTGGGGATGCTTGGGGAAAGGAATTAATGCTATGGTAAACTTTATCATTGAAATGTGAACAGACCTAATCTCTACCTCAACAGACTCTTAAGTAGTTCAGGGGTTAGTTTAGGACCACATAGGAAGTCAACCACAAGTTTAAAAAACAGCTAGAATACTATTCTATGAAATTATTTAAATCCTAGGGATTTTTATTTTTTACCTCAACTTAGTAGACATAATAATTTCTACTCTGGGGACCAGCTGAACCCTGCAAGTGCCATTATTTCTGAAGGCTTCAACTCGTAATACACATGTAGAGGAAAAACAGAGGGAATTGAAAGAAGTAAGATCTGTGCACAGCCTAAATAAATAAATAAATCTACTATTTAAGATGAAAAACTCCAAAAAGAATAAGTTGTAGTTCCAGTAGCTTAAAATAAAGTTGAGTTGTATTATTTGAGTGAGGAGGATCTGACTCAAAAACCAAATTCATTTCTTACTATGGGTTTGGCACTGTCTCCAGGACAACTTTCACAAAAGTGAGTTCTGCAATACACCATTTCTGTGATATATTTCACAAAAATAACATTCCAGAGTAAAATAAGTATTAAAGAAGAAAAAAATTGCTTAATTTTGCTACAATATATCTAAAACACTATCATTTAACATGTAATAATTATGTAAGCTATTGGCATATTTACAATTTTTTGAATTAACTCTTAAAATCCAGTATGCACTTTAAATATGTGTAAAAATATGTATGGGTATGAATGTATTTTTGCATGTGTTTGGTAATATTGCAATTCATATTACTTAAAAGAGTAATTCTTTAAACAAATGAATGAATGTAGGCATTTTGGAATAATGAAAAGAAAACTTTGTATTAATATGATTTGAGAAGCTGACAGAAGGCAGTAATTAAATGGTGAATTTTCTGGATGTGAAAGGAAGAAAAAGTACACATTGGTGGTTACAGAATAGACAGAGGGATGTTAAGAAGAACAAAGGAAATAGAGAAGCCAAAGAACTTATATGCATGACTCATGGACATGAACTAAGGGGGACATTGCTGGAGGAAATGGGGTACTGGGTGGAGGGGGGCAAAGTGGGGAAAATTGGGACAACTGTAATAGCAAAATAAATAGAATAGATTAATTTTAAAAATGGATTCAATCCATTTATAAATAAATAAATAAATAGTTCTATTTCTGGCCCTGGCTGGTGGACAGTGCATAAGGTGCCGGCCTGCGAACCCACAGGTTGCTGGTTCAATTCCTGAGCCAGGGCACATAACCAGGTTGCAAGCCAGGTCTCCAGCCAGGTCCGCAGATGGAGGGAAGTGAAAGGCAACCATATATTGATGTTTCCCTCCCTCTCTGCCTCTCTCCCTTCCCCCCTCTCTAAAAATAATAAATAAAATTTTAAGAAAGTAAAATTGAAAAATTAAAAGTTCTATTTCTGTTTTTAGAAATATTTTTAGCATTTTTCCTGTTGCTTGGTATTTCAAATTTGTCTATATCATTAAGTGGGTTATACTTAATACGTATACATTTGAGACTTTTAAACATTTTATGTATGTCCTCCTTATCTAAAGGAAGTAGGACTCTGCTACTCTACTGTAAAATTTTTCCCAAATCAATAATAAAAAGGCACTTTATCTTAAGAAATTCTATTTCAGTATTTACACATGACTGTGACAATCCAATTCTTAACCTAAGCAATGCTATTATTTGTATTTATTACCAAGGCCACTTTGAAAGAGGAAGGGACAGAGTTAATGGAGGATGTCTTGCATGCTGGTTCCATACACTTGGCTTTCTGGCTGACTGGAGGTTGGCAGAAAGAAATATCCTTAATGAGGAAGATATAGCAGTGGTAGAAAAAAGACACAAAATATCTTTACTAGAAGAACAATCATCCAATGAAAAATCAGTGTGATACTGAGCCCTCTTCACCTACGCCCAGTGGAGCCAGTGAAGGCTGTTAAAAGATACTCTGAAGATGTAAACACTTTCCTATACTCACTCCAAAATTAAGCATCTTTCACTTGGGTTATTAAAATCAACTACACACCAGGTTGGCTAACAGGATTATTTTTTATATGACTGGGCCCAGGAATAGGGAAGACATATTTTAAAACAGGAGTGCAGCCTGGGATCAGTGGGAATCACTGGCTGCCGGGGTGCCGCAGAAGGGCTCTAGATTACCTGTGGAGCAAGAAAAAAATAAGCAAAAGAAAAGATAGAGATGATGCAAAGCGGAGGGTAAAGGTACCCAAAGAAAATGTTATGATCAATGATCATAGATGCACCTGGCATATCAGTACAATCATGCTTCTAAAGCTAGATGGCAATATGTTGCTGATTCTGTGTTAAAGTGACAATTATTTTAGGAGACACCACACTTTAGCTCCACAACTTGAATTAATTCTTCATAGTCCAAGCAATACCACACCAGTATATGCAATGACTATCACTTCCATTCATTTCCAAGCTTGGAAGGGAAGTAGACAGAAAAGCAGCAAAGCAGAAGATATGTCTGTGTACACTTCCTATTCCTCTACAACCACTCGTCCCACTTTGTTCACTATCAATACCTGTGGTCATGTGAAGCAATCCCTGGCAAACACAGAGGGTCTTGTGTTATGCCCCTAATCTAAGCTTGGGCTAGAACCCAGTCTTCTGATTTCCTGTGCTTTCCTTCTTATTAAAAAATTTTAAAAACTAAGTAACCCTCATAATTAAAAAGTCCTATTTAGTGACCGCAAGAGAAGCATTCACTACTTTTGAAGTTTTCATAAATATTTTCGAAACATTTTTAAAGCGTTTGCTAAAAATTGAATTGGCACATTTTAAAAAATGCTGCTGATAGTAAGTAGCTGAATTGTGTATACATCAACAAAAAAAATTCAGTTCAAAGGCTGAGTCAAGAGCAAGTTGTTGCTATACATACACTAGCTTAGAGCTAAACCATATACAAAGATTCTTTCTTATTCTTCTTTTGTAGGGTTCTAGGGCTCACGCCAGTGCTCTTTTGGTCTGAGTTTTCATCTACTTATTTATTTATGTATTTTTATTTATTCATTCATTCACTTATATGTCTGACAGCAGCATGGGCATGGTAGGAAATATTACTTTGTCTAAGTGAACCAGTCAGAAAGATTGCCATACTATTATCTGGCAATGGTAAATATTACTCCCATAAATTTTTAAAAATCTGCCTACAACTGTATTTCCTATAAGCCAATGTGTTTTTTGGCCAACCTTAGCGATATGCTATTACAGGTAAAACTAAAATCTTACTGGCTTAATTATTAAAAGGTAGAGATGTCAAGAGGGAGCTTAGACACATCTAATTAATGGAAGAGGGAAAACAAAGGGTGGAAGGAGTCAGCAGGTGAGAAAATTGTAGCACCTTGAGTAATGGTTCCAATTACTTTTGAAGTAGTAGCTTGAGCCAAGACGGCATGGGGCCAAATTGTTTTTGGTTTTTGGGTTTTTGTTGTTGTTGTTGTTAATTTCAGAGTAGTTTTCATAGAGGAAAATACATAGATTAATGTCTACTCTTTGATCAGGTTTGACAAGTTCATATACCTGTGTAATCCATAGTCCTATCAAGATATACAGCACTTCCATTACCCCACTAAGTTTCCTGGTTTCTGAAGTTTATTATATACAACTTGGTATTCCTGTTAGTCATTTTTTTTGAATTCTGAATGCCATTTTAATTTTAAGTTTCTTTAAAAAAGCCCCTCCATAAGACAGGGATGAGTAATGATCATCAGGGTGATACACTTAGTTTTAGAATGCAGTGTGAATGAAGCATAAGGTATAAGCTTTACACTCACGTTATTAAATGTTGTGATGTTAACAGAAAATAGTTAAAAATAAAACATTTTATTTAATGAAGGAAATATCCAATATGCTAAATCACTTAAAACCAGTTTAATACAAACTCAGTCCCTAATTTCCTCAAACTCCCTACCATCTCCATATCAGAGAAGCCAACAGAAGATTTTCAAATTCAGAATTTTAAATGTCATGAGCAACTACATCATCAACTGCGTGGAAACAAATGATAACTTCTGTTACATTTGTTTTTATCTTTTTTTAAAAATGGTTTTTGCATGTGTTTTATAATGTACATTATATTGCAGTTCAGCAGTACAAGTTTATTCAGTAAACTTTTAAAAGTTTTCGGGGTGTTTATAATAACCATTCTATTGACAAGAATGAAAACTTCTGTGTTGGAAGCCACTCCTGCAGCTGACCAGCTGACTTTGGCGTGTGCGCCAAACACGCGGTGGATGTTGGGGAAAATACCTTAAGCAAGGATTGCTTTTGACTTTCCCTCTTCTTCTCTTCTTCTTTCTTGGCTATAACAGATGCCATTCGCCTTTCTTCTTCCTAAAGAAATGGTTAAAAAGTGTTAAGTATTTAACCTTTTTTAATGCTAAATATCTTTAGTTGGGCAAGTCTGGTTTTCTTTGTAAGAGACATACTAACTTGGCTAATAGAAACTATGCTCTCAAAGAAAAAAGTAGCATACTTTTCTTTATTGTCTTCTTTCTTCCTAATTCTAAAAAATCTGCATTCTTAACTCTACTCCCAACTAGATGTGAGATAATCCTAGCTAATACAAGAGAGAAAAAAATGAGGAGAGAAAAGAGAGGAGGAGGAGTCTTGTATAATTTTTCTTTGTACACTGAGCATAATAGCTTCACGTAAAAAGACAAACTTTCTATGATGAAGATTAAAAGAATAAAAACAATATTTCTAACAGTTGTGATTTGATTGATGGTTGCAAAGCAGAGTTTTCTTAAAGATAAAATAAGAGGGAAAGCCTTTTAACAACTCTCCATCAATATTAATATATTATTATCCATTGATATCATTATTTAGCTTTAAAATTGATTTGGCCAGTCTAATTTCTTAAATTCTAAAAACTGTGAAACATTATAGACAGTTTAGATAACTTTAGAAAATCATTCACAATCATAACACTCTAACTCAAATCTTATCATTTCTATTTGGAATACAGCTATTCTATGTAAGGCTCAATGAAAAATAAACTAAGTAATATTACAATACTCACTATGAACAAATTTTTCAAAGTTGCAATCTTTATCATGCTCCCCCCAAAAGACTGTCAAATTTTAGCGGTTATAACCATATAACTTTTAATGTTTATTATCAAAAGGTTTGTAGCATTCACAATTTTGTCACAATTTGAGAAAACAATCTCATCATAAAAGACAAACTTAAAAATACCTACAGAGATAAGAAACTATAAAAAATATTTTAACACACCTAAAGGAGAACTCTTTTAAAAATTAAAATGAAAAAAACTGAAATAAAAAATTCACTGGAGGGGCATTTCACAGTAGATTTTACACCACCGAAGAGAGAATCAGATGACTGAAAAGTGAGTCGGAAGAAGTTTTCCTATGTGCTTTCATAGCATCCTGTTTCCTCTAAATCATCTCTAGCACTACCTCTTCTCTCTTACCCCAAAACATTCCTTAAAGTTATAGACCATGTCAACTCCAAACACATAGCAGGTATTCAGTAAGCATATATTTAAAGAATGAATTACTGAATATACATCTTTATTTTTTTTTCATTAATTACCTAAAACTGAAACCGCAAAATAAAATGATAGACATATTTCCAGGCCTTTTGATATGTTTACAGTTTCCCTCCATAAATGCAGTACTCATCTCCTACCAGAACTCATCATTTCGCTTAAAATGTGCTAATCACTGGGACTGACTTTGGTGGGGGAGTGGGTGGGTGGAGAAGGGGACAGAGGGGAGGTAAAAGGGGATGGATGTAATACAACAACAGTAAAATTAAATTTTAAAAAATGTGCTAGTCATAAGAGCTCTCTCTCCACATCCAAGTCACACGGTAAGACAGTGCTTCCTGTCCCCTTGAGGTTGGGTGTGGTCATTGACTTGCTTCGGCCAACGCCAGGTGAACAAAAGTGACATGTGTTCACTCCTAGGTGGAAGCTTTCAAAGACAATGTGTGGTATGGCTAGCCTCTGTCTTGCCTCTGCTACAGACTCTGCAAAACTCCAGGTGGTGGGTGCTTGGAAGGCCTTGGTCCTGGAATAAGGAGAACACACAGCAAAGTTCCCAGGTCACATACTATGGGCAGTTAGTGTGAACATAAATAAACTTTGTTACTTTAATCCACTAAGATTAGAGAAGTTGTTACTGCAGCATAATCTGTCCTATCTTGACCAATACATCTGTTATTATATGTTATGTTAACAAGTTCAAAGAGGCAATGAAAATGTACTCTAGAGGATGAGCCGTTACAAATGCTTGTGAAGATAAAGACAGACCTAGGAGAAGATGGAAGATGGCAGCAGAGTAGCTAGTAGCCCTGTCCAACGGCTCCCATCCTGACCTTGGCTTGGAGTGAAAACACAAAATGAAAAGTGAAGGAGAGGGGTGGTGAGTGAGTACAAACAGACCCGGGACTCAGCAAGAGCAGCCAAGAACCAGGGCGTGCAGGGCCCCCAAGAGCCGGCAGCCTGTGCTTCCTAAGCAGGGGCCACCACGGCTGCCCAGCCCAGCACTTCCAGCTGCGCAGTGTGGAGACAGCTGCAGATCAGCTCAGGAGCCTTGAGCTCCTGGCGCAGAGAGGCACACCCCAAAGAAGCAAAATACACATTCTTTTAAACATACATGGAACATTCTCAAAAAAAGACCACCTGGTAGGACATAAAACAATCCTCCACAAATTCAAGAAAATTGAAATCCTATCAAGCATTCTATTGGATCATAATGGCTTGAAACTAGAAACCAACCTCAAAGAAAACACTTAAAAACAATCAAATTCATGGAGACTGAATAATATGCCATTAAACGATAAATGGGTTAACAATGAGATCAAGGAAGAAATCAAGAAGTTTCTGGAAACAATTACAATGAACACACAATATCCCAAAACCTATGGGACACAGTGAGGCAGACCTGAGAGGGAAGTTGATAACAAGCAGGCCTACCTAAGAAGGATAGAAAAATTTCAAATAAACAACCTAATTATACATCTACAAGAACTAGAGGAACGATAACAAAGCCCAGAGCAGTACAAGGAAGGGAATAAGATCAGAGCAGAATTAAATGACATAGAGACAAAGAGAACAATTCAAAGAACAAAAAAATCCAGGAGCTGGTTCTTTAAAAAGATAAACAAAATCAATAAGCCTTTAACCAGACTCATCAAGAAAAACAGGACCAAATAAATAAAATCAGAAATGAAAGAGGAGAAATTACAACTGATACCACAGAAAATACAAAGGATTATAAGAAATTACTATGAACAATTATATGCCAAGAAATTGGACAACCTAAGTAAAATAGATAAATTTCTAGAAACATATAAGTTCCCAAAACTGAATCAAGAAGAAGCAGAAAGCCTGAATAGTCCAACAAAGACTAGTGAAATTAAAGCAGTCATCAAAAAACTCTGGGCACACAAAAGCTCTGGACCAAACGGCTGCATAGGCAAATTTTACCAAACACTTAGGGAAGAGCTAATGCACATCCTTCTCAAACTGTTTGTTTTTTTTTTTTTTTAATTCATGAAGAGAGAAAATCCCCAACTCTTTCTATGAGGCCAGTATTATCCTAATTCCAAAACCAGGTTAAGACACAACAAAGAAAACTACAGGCCAATATCACTAATAAACTTATATGCTAAAATCCTTAAGAAAATATTGGCAAACTGGATCCAGCAATATATTAAAAAGATCATACACCATGACCAAGTGGGATTCATCCCAGGGATGCAAGGATGGTACAGTATCTGCAAATCAATAAACATAATACACCACATAAACAAATTGAAAGATAAAAATAGCACGATCATATCAATAGATGCTGAAAAAGCATTTGATAAAGTACAGCACCCATTTATGATTATAAAAATGCTCAGCAAAATGGGAATAGAGGGAGCATATCTCAACATAATAAAGGCCATATATGAGAAACCTAAAGCCAACATCATACTCAATGGGTAAAAACTTAAAGCTTTCCCCTAAGATCAAGAACAAGACAAGGGTATCCATTTTCACCACTCCTATTCAATATAGTACTGGAAGTTCTACCCACAGCAATCAGACAAGAAAAATAAATAAAAGGTGTCCAAATTTGAAAGAAGGAAGTAAAATTATCATTGCAGATGACATGGTAATGTACATAGAAAACCCTGCAGGCTACACCAAAAAACTACTTGAACTAATAAGAGAATTTGGCAAAATCATGAGGTACAAAGTTAATATTCAGAAATCAAAGGCATTTTTGTACACCAACAATGAAACATCAGAAACAGAACTAAGAAAAAAAAATCCCATTTACAATAGCAATATGAAAAATAAAGTACCTAGGAATAAATTTAGCAAAAGGGGTAAAAGAACTATACTCATAAAACTATAGAACACTGAAGAAAGCAATAAAAAAAGATACAAATAAATGGAAAAATATACCATGTTCATGGATTGGAAGAATTAACATCATTAAATGTCCATACTACCTAAAGCAATCTATAGATTCAATGCAATTCCAATTAAAATACCCATAACATATTTCCCAGATATAGAACAAATATTTCAAAAATTTATATCAACCATAAATGAGTCCAAATAGCCCCAGCAATTCTGAGAAAGAAAAGCAAATTAGGAGGAATCACAATACTTGATATCAAGCTATATTACGAAGCTACTGTAATCAAAATAGTCTGGTACTAGCATAAAAACAGACACACAGAATAGAAAGCCCAGAAATAAACACAAGTCTCTATGGTTAATTAATATTTGACAAGGGGGTCAGGAGTATAAAATGGGGTAAAAATAGCCTCTTCAATAAATGTTACTGGGAGGTCTAGACAGGCACCTGCAAAATAATGAAACTTGACCAACTCACACCATACAGCAAAATAAACTAAAGGTGGATAAAAGAGTTAAATATCAGTTGCAAGAATGATATTTAAAAGTCCTAAAAGGCTGATATCATAAAAGTCCTAGAGGAAAAATAGGGAACAAAATTTCAGATATACCACGCAGCAATATTTTTGCCAATACATCTCCTAGGGCAAGGTATATAAAGGAAATAATAAGCAAATTGAAAAGCTTCTGCACAGCTAAAGAAAACATCAGCAAAATGAAAAGGGAAACAACAGTGTGGGAAAACATATTTGCCAATGACATCTCAGAAAAGGGTCTGATATAAAAAATATATAAAGAACTCACATGACTCCACACCAGGAAGACAAACAATTCAATTAAAACATGGAAAAAGAGCCTGGGCTGATGTGGCTCAGTGGATAGGCGCCAGTCTGCAAACCCAAAGATCACTGGTTCGATTCTCTAGTTAAGGCATATAACCAGTTTGTAAGCCACGTCTCCAGCCAGGCCCTTAGCTTGAGGCAGATGAAAAGCAACTATACATTGATGCTTCTCTCCATTTTTTCCTCCCTCCTCCCTCCTCCCCTTCTCTCTGAAAATAATAAATAAAATAAATAAATAAAGGGCGAAGGACCTGAACAGACACTTCTCCAAGGAGGATATACAGAGGGCCCAAAGGCATATGAAAGGATGCTCAACATCACTAGCCATCAGAGAGATGCAAATTAAAACCACAATGAGATATTACCTCACACTAGTCAGAATGGCCATCATTAACAAATCAACAAACAACAAATGCTGGCGAGGATGTGGGGAAAAGGGAACCCTGGTGCATTGCTGGTGGGAATGCAGACTAGTACAGCCACTCTGGAAAACAGTATGGAATTTCCTCAAAAAACTAAAAATAGAATTGCCTTTTTGCCCAGTGATCCCTCTGCTGGGATTATACCCTAAGCATCCTAAAACACCAATTCAAAAGAACCTATGCAACCCTATGTTCATAGCAACATTATTTACAATAACCAAGTGTTGGAAACAACCTAAGTGCCCATCAGTAAATGAATGGATCAAAGAACTGTGGTACATTCACACAATGGAATACTACACAGCAGAAAGGAAGGAACTCCTACCTTTTGGTGATAGCATGGATGGAACTGGAGAGTATTATGCTTAGTGAAATAAGCCAGGTGGTGAAAGACAAATACCATATGATCTCACCTATAAGTGGAAACTAATGAACAAAACAAAAAAACAGGCAGAACAGAACCAGAGACATGGAAATAAGGAGCAAACTGACAGTGACCTGAGAGGGGATGGGAGGCAGATAACAGGAGAAAGAAGGGGAAGGATCTTGCCAAGGAACAAGTATAAAGGACCCATGGACATGGACAACAAAGTGTGGACTGACTGTGGGAGCAGACGTGGGAGGGCAGGGCATGGGAACGCAATGGGGGAAAAATGGGCCAACTATAATCAAAAAACAATCAAACAAAATAAATAATAAAATAAAATATAAAAGACCTAAAACTCAAGAAGCATATTGAACATGCACAAAGAGAAACTGTTAGAGAGTTGAAAGGGAACTAGAAATTCATCCACTGGAAGCCTCTAATTTTAGGAACAGGAAAATCAACACTGTGAGAAGGTTAACAATTTATACCAAATCACACTGCTAGTGACAAAACTAGAATCAGGACCAGAAACCACATCTTTTAAGAAATAGAATTTGTTGTCTCTTTTATAATAAGGGTGTATTTAAATATATTTTACTGATTTTAGAGAGATGAAAAAGTTGAGGTTAAAATTAGTAGTAATCTGCCATATGACTTAGTTGTTTAAAAGGGAACAGAAATTTAATGTGATTTTTGGTGAACTTAAAGTATCTTTTACAATATGGAATCAGTTATTCTTAATGTAAGGCTGAACAGAGGTAATGAAGAAAAATGAACTAAATTTAAAAATCAGAACCTTTATTCCTACCTTCACAAAATAGCTGGGGTAATAATTAAATTCTTTTGTTTAATAAATACGGATTTAGTACGTATGAAGTATAGTCTATTTCAGAACAAACTTTTTAAAGAGCAAATTATATTGATGTTCAATTGTTGACTCATCTATAAAATCTGAACTATAAGCAGATTGGCCATTAAAGAGCCAATTTCAATAAGTACTGAGAACTGTATGGATCACGTACTACACATACTTAAGAGGTGATTCTATCAGATTTTCTAAAAGAATTTGAGCTTCTATTAAAAGGAAAGCCAAACCCAGGAAAATTGGATATATGCCACATCAATTTAAATATTGAGTGTTTTAAAGAATTTATATATTTGATGACTGTATTTCAGCTCAAATGATTATCAAGTAACTAAACTTAGAAACAAAAATATACCTCTAATTTTAAAGATAAGCTATAAATCTGCTGGTAAGAGTAAAAAACAGAAATTCTGGCATCTTCATGTTAATAGTTCAATTTCTGGGATAAAAGCCATATACATTATATAGCAAATGAAAGGGATCTAGCTGGGACCAAAATAAAAAAAAAAATCAACTTTTTTTTCCATATTTTGGATGTCATGAAGGCCAAATACAGGAATGATTTCAAATTAATTAAGAAGTGCAGTGATTTAATAGGTGTTTGATAACCTGGACTACCTGTTAGCAGATTATTAGGGGGTTAAAACAATGCATCTATTATATGAGAAGTCTTGTTCCAAACTAAACAAATGGTTCTAATCTAGGCAGTGATTTATGTGGAATTAAAGAAGTAAATGGGCTTTTAACCTTAAGAGTTAAAAACAATAGAACACCGGCCAGGTCACATAACCAGGTTGCAAGCCAGGTCTCCAGCCAGGTCCGCAGCTGGAGGCAGGTGAAAGGCAACCATTCACTGATGTTTCTTTCCCTTTCTTCCTCCCTCCCTGCCCTTCTCTCTAAAAATAATGAATAAAATATTTAAAAAAAACAAAAACCAAAAACAATAGAACAAATAGTTAGAAAAGACATTGCTTTCTTTGACTACATAAAATATTAAAACAGACTTTAAAATCACACAGTTTTTTCTAGAGGAGATAGTCCATATTTTTTATTCCAATGATCTTGTTTTACAGAGAAAACTGATTTTTTCCAGGGTCATAGTTCATGTCAGCATGAACAAACACCGACAGCTACTAGCCCAGGGAAATGAGCTGCTACCTACCAAGGGGTAGAAGCCAGAATAGGCTAGGTTATGCTGTTATAAGAACCTCACAACTTGCACTAGCCTATCGTAAGAAAAGTTTATTTCTTGATCATTCAGAGAGCACTACAACTGTCCTTCACTTCATGGCTAAGTGGTCCTGGCTGTTGTGACCTGATGGCATCTTTAACTCATCATATGCTTCCACAATGACCACAGAAGAGAGGCATGGCAAATTACACAATGGCTTTTAAATGCTTCTGCCTGGAAATTACATACATTACTTCTGCTCACATTTCATTGGCCAAAGCAAGTTGCATGAACACACCTAACTGTAAGAGGAAAGTAACTACCATCTTTCACATGTCAAGAAAAGGACGAGAACCAGAACGCATTGGTCAGTATTAGTAATGGTGACCACATCAACAGAAGGGAGAAACTCACTTCTGTCTCCACTTTTTGGAGAACAAATTATAAATGAATACATATTAAGCCAAGTAAATGTTCCAGGTGAAAACTTTAGACCTTATGTCTCTCAGAATTGTGAACATATTACCCATATTCACAAAATACTGCCTTAGAAATAAAAAGGAAATTCTGCCTCCCAGAATATTCTATTCAATGGCCCTTGTTCTAGCCTTTCAAATGTGTTTTTTCTCTTATTAGTCATGAAAATACTTGAAGGCATATAGTATCTTTTTACGTCTCTTCCTTTGTCAACGAATGATGCCAGCTTTTCTGGAAAAAGTTTGTTTGATCATTAAAGATTATTTTTTCCATTTTTCTGGATTCTCTATTTCTATAAATGAGTATTTTTTAAACACATGAACTTCTAACAATCACATCTCACAACTCAATTTGAACATACCAATTCCAATATTAGTTTTCGTTTGCTCATCTCTGCATTTGGGTTAAGAATTATTTCATTTGATGTTGTGGAGTCTAGTTCAGAATTTCCAATTCATCTATTTTTTTTTTCCCCATTTTGCTAAATTCTATTTATTTTTGTAGACTAGAGGTTAGCAAACTTTTCCTGGAAGGGCTATGTAATGAATATTTGAGGCTTTGTGAATCACGTAAGATCTCTATTTTATATTGTTTTTTTTCTTTTCTTTTTTTAAAAAACAATGCTTTAAAACATAAAAATCTTTGATTGAAAGCCATAGGAACACAGGCTGCAGAATGCATTTGGCCCACAGGCTCTAGTTTGCTAAACCTATTATAGATTACTGAGCAACTTTTAGATTCTGACCTGATCAACCATTATATCAGGATCTCTATCTTCTCCAGTTTCTGTCATCCACATACCTATCAGAATAAAATACTGTCATCTAGTCATTGCAAAAAATGTTGACAGAGGGGAGCAAAAAGGGGATGGATGTAATACAACAACAATAAAACTCGGAAAAAAAAATGTTGAATACTATGGGCCCATGGAAAAAGTCTCATGGTGTGCCAGGAGAGATTTTTCTACAGGCTGGCATCAATCAATTTCTTCAGGTTCAAAAGGTATACCTGAACCACAAATCTACTTAACTGTGTTGTGATATAATTTACTCAAAGCAATCTCATAAAAGACTTTGTCAAATACTTGGCTTAAGTACCACAACACTACAGCATGGGTGCAAACACAAGGCTCCCAGGCTGAATCTGGCCCTCTGTCTTGTTTTATCCGGCCCAGCACCTCCGGCTGGCACCTTGTTTCTACCCGGCTCACTTAACTGTTGAGGAGCAGTTACATTTACACAGTCCTAAATTACATTCGGCCCTTTGAAGGCAACTGCAAGGCTGATGTGGCTCCAGGAGAAAATGAGTTTGACACCCCTGAGCTATAGCATTCTTCTGAGAAGGGCTATTTGTAATATCTAAAATAGAGAAGTAACTGATGTAAGTTGTTTTTAGTGAACTCATCTGCCTCCTAGTGATCGATTCCTTAGTCACAACCCATCTCTTAGCAATCCAATCCAGTTTTCTTTTGTAATCAATATCAAGTTTATTGACACAGTCTGTGGAATTCATATTCTTTCCTTCTGTGGTAGACAGATGAGCTCATCTTACCTTTCAGCCACTCCGTTATTCCATGCTGCTTCCCAGAAACAACTTTCACTGGGTCAGCAATACATTTGCTATCTGTACTCAGTGCTGTACATCAAGGATTGGCAAACTCCGGCCTGTGGGCCAAATCCAGCCTGCCACCTGCTTTCGTAAATAAAGTGTTATTGGGACACAGCCATGCTCATTCACTTATGAAATGTACATGCCTGCTTTCCCACCACAGTGACAGAGTTGAGTCCTTTTCAATGGAGCCGTACAGCCCCAAAGCCTAAAACATTTCCAGCCAGACCCTTTCATAAAGTTTGCCCTGCTCTAGATGTGTCTGAATTCAAACTTACTGATTCACGTATTCTAGGATTTACTTTTAGCTTATAAATATTTATTTCTACTCTTTACAGACTAAAAGCCGTTCTTCTTAACAGAGATAATAAAAGCTAAACAAGGATTGAAGCCAGCAACTCATTATGTCTTAGCACTGTACCCCCTGCTGCCATTTCTCTGGCTGGGTCCCCCAGGAGCTCTTCCCCTGATGAACCCCCTGCTTCTTGTCTCATCACCCATCTGTGCCCCCTCCGCATTCATCCTCTGGGCTACCCTGCAGATAGACCATCTTTTCATAGGCAATTCCAATGAAACGATCTTAAACTCTTCAGGGGCTTCTTCTTATGTTCATGACAAAAATCTAACCTCTTCATTATGACACCAAATGCCTTCATGGCCTGGTCCCTGCCTGCCCGACATCCTTCCCTCCTGCTGGTCCCCCACGTGCACTCAGCTCAGCCGTGCTGAACTGCTGTCAGCTGCTGGTTCTCCTGGCCGCCTCTGCATTTTGCACACCTTCTCTCTCCCTGGAACATTCTTCAGAAGCTCATCCTCCTTCCTTGCCACTATTCAATACTCAAATCAAGTAATTTTCTCCTTTAGAACTTTGCCTATTTTAGACACAGGAGTGTCTAATATAGACACTCCTGTATAGACACTAATATAGAACTTTGCCTATCAGTAGACACAGAAGTGCTTTGCTCTTGGCTATGACTGTGCCATGTATGCGAGTGTGGGCACACACACATATCTATCACTCAGACTGTCTTATCTAGTCATTTTGGGTTATGATCTAGCTGCATGATTGCCTCTGCGCTAGACTGTAATTAAAATTCTGACCTGGTCATCTCTAGTAGCCCATACAGTTTCTAATACAAAACTTTTCGGTCCAAAGTGACTTAAGAATGTGTCAGGAATTTTTTCACAGTGTCTCTAGGCCAAAAGAAATGTCCTGCAGCTGTTTATGTAGTTAGGAAACCACTTAATAAGCATTCGTGTTCCATCAACTTAGTAGCCATTTGAAAAAAATAATACACATAAGTTGAAAGAAAATGCATACTGTTCTTCAATAACCACAATTACTTATCAACAGAACAAGTGTCCCTGTAGGACATTATACAACTTCTCAAACATTGTAATTAAGATTGTGTTGTTGGACGTGGACTGGGACCAAGGTGGGTCTGGGGGACTAGTCCAGAAAGGTGTTGTTGCGAAGTTGTGAGAAAAGAAGTTTGGGGGCTCATGAGGAGGATGTGAGCAACGGTGGCAGCATTTAATGGAAGGGCACAGAGCATAGGGATGCCCCTCGGGAGGCTGCGGCACTGCCTCGTCCACGACTACGTGGCTCAGCTCTGTCCTGCGGCAGAAGTCCAGCCTCCGGGGCCGCACCAAGCCCAGGAGGGCAAGGACCCAAAACTGCCACTGCATTAGCCTGTCATCCAGGCTCCAGCAGTCCAGCTGGCTCTGTTCCCGCCCAGCCCACTCCACCCACTGAGCTGCATTGCCCAGCGCTGTGGCTGCTACGCAAAGAGAAGGCACCAGGGCCTCTGTTGACCTTTGACTATATTTCCTTGGGCTTGGGAGAGAGCAGGCTTTCTTTCAAACTAACCAATCTTCCTAAACCTTTCTGGGCTTGTGCTGGGCCTGCCGCCTAGCCAACCCCTTTCCTAGATTTTCTGGGTTCCATGACCTTATCCCATTCAGTTTTCTCCCCAGATTTTCCCAGGCGAGACTCCCCTTTATGGTTGCTATCTGGCTTCCACTGCACAGGCCCAGCAGAGGAATTCTCCCCTCACTGATTCTTGCCTGCGGAGAAGGGAAAGCTGACCTTTCCTGCCTGCTCCAGCTAAGTCTCTTTGGCTGAGAATGTGGTTATCCCCTGGGGTGTCTGTGAAGCTGTAGCTCCTTAGTTGACCCAAGTTAACTAGGGGCCTGGCTCCCTTATCTTCCAGTAATATCTAGCTAGCTGCCTACGGTAACAACTAGATACAGCCACCATTATTTCCTGTTCCATACTGGCTTGGCATGGTGTTTTTATTTTTTATTTATTATTATTATTATTATTTATCATAATAACCATGGAAAACTCAGCTGTGAAAAGATACGGTGCCAGAAAGAGAAATATAATGTGATCTGATGTTGAAATGGTATACTACCTAGAACTTGAAGTTTTTTAGTATCTCACAGATACCAAATATCACCGCATTTCCCTTAAAAAAAAAAAAATGTGCCATAGTACCCCTGTGAGTTTACTATAGCACCTCTGGCACACAGTTTGGGAATCACAGCCCAAGTTCATAGAAATTCATTAAATATTTGTGTAATCTACCCCAGCTAGAATGTTCATGTGGTAAATTATATATTTTATTAAGATATCACTTTAAAAAAAAAGATTTTATTCATTATTTCCAGAAGGAGGGGGCAGGAGAGAAGCAGAGAGGGAGAGACACATCAATGGATGGTTGCCTTTCACCTGCCTCCAGCTACAGACCTGGCTGGAGACCTGGCGTGCAACCTGGTTATCTGCGCTGGCTGGGGAATCGAACGAGTGACCTTTGGGTTAACAGGCTGACACTGTACCACCAGCCAGGGCGAGATAAACACTTTTAAACAGAAAAAATTCTTATAGAACTGGCATCAGTAAACAAACTTGTAGCAAGGTGGAAAATATCTCAGTTTTTTGAGCAACTATTCAGTTCTACTGCTGTAGCATCAAAGAAGACATAGATAATACATAAATGGATGTGTTCCAATATAACTTTTTTGCTAATCCAGTTACAGAAAGTCTTTAAGAAGGTACATTGTGTCACACTAAAATTACTAAAAAATTTTAAACAAAAAGTGAAACTAAATATGATGGTCCATAATGTTACCATAGTAGTTAACTAGATATTAAGAAGAAAAAGCACAAAGGGAATTAGAGATTGAACTTGATAAATTCGGGAACGTAAACCTGTTTGCTCAGCCAGGAAGCTACGGGATTTCCAGGCTCACTCACACTCCAGGGGATCCCACTGGGGGAACTTAATCCCAGGAGCACAGGAAATCTCCCCAGGGGCTCTGTCTGCCCTACAGTACCAGTTGTGGGGGCACAGGATTAGGTACCAGATCATAGAAGCCTGTTGGTCTAAGCAGAGGGTGTAGACCCATCATAAACCCACAAAAGCTTGGGAAGTGTATTGATTATTTTGAAAAAGCTCCCTCAGGGGGACAAATATGTTCTCTATCTCTCTCAGCATAATACCTATTCATTCCTGTGTTCTCTCTCTCACCCATGGACACATAACCATGTGTGTCTAGCAATCTTGTGGGCCCACAGCAGACCGTGAGCTCCAAAGGATTAGGCTTTGATAGGAAACAGAAAATCTGGGCACTGGCCTTTGTTTTGATCTTGCTGAAGATACGGATGGACTTTTACCATGGCACGACAGACAGATACGGGATATTGGAAACCATGGGGCAGATTTCCACCCAAATAATCCTTGCCACACCACAATCTCCCACACATGGGTCCTTGCAATGCTTTCCTTGGGATCCCTATCCCATGGAACAGCCTGATTTCTATAGGCAATAACACCAATATGAATAAATGAATAAATTGGAATTTTTATGAGGAATGGGATTACAAAGGGAAAGCAGTAACTTTACATGGAGAAACCTGGCAGATACCATCTTAATTAAAGTCAACAACATCAATAAAGGGATACATTTAAATGACACATCATTGACCACGGCATGTAATAAGATTGTAAAATCACTTTTGTAACATTTATACCAAAGATTTGTAACTAAAAATAATCATGAGGAAACATCAAAAAAACCTGGATTGAGGGTCATTCCACAAAATAACTCATCTGTAATCTTCCTAAACATGGATGTCCTGAAGGTTAAGGAAGCTGAGGAGCTGTGCTGGGATGGTGGCGACGGAGGCAAGGCAGTAAAACATATCTGTGTGCAAAGGAAAGGGCCCGAAATTTGCCACCAGAAAGCTGCTTTTTTGAATATTGATTTCAGGCTGTTAATAAGAAACAAAAGCCTCAGAAAGAACCTTTGACCCTCACCCATTTCCTACCCAGAGATTCAGACAGAGATACCTGCTTCAGGAAGATCTTAGGATGCTGCTCTTGCCTAATTTGAATTAAGTCCTGTACACAAGAGGGCTTTGGGCAGGGAGACACTCCCTGTGTCCCTCTGTTTCTGAGTCAGCTGCAAGGATTATTCTGCCAAGTGTGTTCTGCCCTTCTTCAATTACCTGTAAATTGTCCATTCTCACTTCTGAAATCTAATTCCCCTACCCCCTTTTCTCCTTCGTCCAAAAATGTCTTATACTGTGTACCCAATGTTGCCTCACTGTCTTTGGAATTTTCATGTGAATTCCCCATGCACATATATTAAACTTTGATTTTCTCCTGTTAATCTATCTCTTTTAATTTGGTGATTAGCCTAGCCAGAAGAACTTAAAAGGTGGGAGGAAAAGTATTAATATTTTATTAGCTTCCACAAATGTATCATTTCAAACTGGATCACTTTGCTATACAAAATATTGTTTATGTGATTGGTAAAATTAAATGTGGTATGAAAATTCAACACCAATAATTATTCAATGTGCATTTCCTGATTTCATTAGTTATATTGTGTTTACACAGGAGGACGTCTTTGCTTATAGGAAATACACACTAAACTGTTCAGGATTGTTAGGGGATTGAATTAAGAGCTTACTCTCAAATAGTTCAAGAAAAAATGTTCTTTGTACTGTATGTACAACTTTTCTATAACATTGAGATTGTTTCCATTTAAGAGTTTTTAAGTTTCTAAAATGAACAGTGGAGGAGCAGATGTGAACCGTTGCTGCTCTGCATTTAGCAGGACAGCCGGCCCTGTTCCCTTCCCAGGTGACCTGCCTTCTCTTCCTTACCTGGCAAACATACTCTATGGACTGTATAAGGACAAGGCCTGTGTACAGTATTATTCTCCTTTATTTAAGGTCTAGAAGTAGGTAAATCTCACTCAACCAACAAGTGTTTATCAAACATTATCACACTTTCAGCACTGAGACAAGAAAAGAAACGTGTACAGAATATCTGTACATTATTAGGTGAGGAAAAAGAAAAACAGCTCTGCCCTTAATGGCATTAGTTCATGTCACCCTACCAGCAACCCTATGACAAAACACAATCATGATCCCCATTTTATTTTGAGAAAATGAGAAAGGTTAAGTCAATTGTTGAGGGTCATATGACTAGAAAATAGTCAAGCCAGGATTCAGACTTAAGTAGTGTGGCTCCAGGACCCATGTTCTTAACCATTATTGATGCAATTCTTACCCATTCCAAAAGAAATCATTAGTTAGATATTAAGCAACATTAAGCAAGAATTTTTAAAAAAGCATAATGATGAACAAGTAGAAGGCTAGGAATTTAAAGAGCTCTATTCAATGATGCTGGGAATAGGGGGAGGGTGGTCCAAAAGATCTATAATTATGAAATATACCATAATTACATTCATGATCATCCCTAGCTCACTCTCAAGCATAGCGTACACATCCTGATTTCCTAGTTCACACTGAGGAAAGCAGCCTGGCGAGCACCTGGGCCGTGTTCTCACCGTGACTCTCTTCATATCCAGCTGGCGCAGCTGCTGCATGTTCTGAAGGATGGTATATTTGTACCATGACTCTTGAGCTATGGGATTGCCATCAAAAGTGATGTCGGAGAGAGAACTAGAGTCAGCAAGGCAGCAAACACTCTCAAAACTGCAGAGACAGAAGACACTAAGTTATAGTGAGACCTTCAAATAGTGCTTTGTTTAAAAGACCAGTTTCAGACTTACAGAAAAATTAAGATGATAGTACAATTCCCACATACTCTCGACCAAGTTCCTCCTATTACTAACATCTCACATTAATAAAGCACATTTTTTAAAAATTAATGAACTAGTATCAGTATGTACAGTCTCACTAATTCAAGTCCATATTTATCATATTTCCTTAGCTTTTACCTATTGTCCTTATCCTGTTCTAATCTTCTTAGGCTCCTGTGACAATTTTTCAGACTTCCCTTGTTATTGGTGACCTTGACAGGTTTGTGGCATACATACTTACCAGTTATTTTGCAGGATGTCCCTCTATTGAGATGTGGGTGATGTTTCTCTAGTGATTATATTAGGGTTAAGGTACATGCTACAAACTAACATAGCATCACTGTTGATGTTGGCCTTGATCACCTGGCTAAGGTAGTATTTAGGTTTCTCCTGCGTATTACCAAGTGATATAAAGATTTTAAGCTGATTTTTTTGGGAATTCTTTAGAAGGCAGACATTATAGGCAGCCTGTATTTAGGTGGCGGGAAATTCATTTTCTTCTCCTTGAAGGCGAAGTATGTATCCACAAAATTATTTAAAATTCTTCTTTCTAGGAGGTTTGTCTTTTTTTCTGCCACTTATTTCTTTATATCACTTGGCAATCATGGATATTTATTTTATACTTAGGGTTATAATTCAAAACTACTTTCCTGAAATTGTTTTAGCTTTGGCCACTGGATGGAGGCTTTTTCAGTTGGCTCCTGCTTTCCTTTGACATACCTCCACCATTAATGTCAACGTGGAATTTAAAAAATTTTATTATTTTATTTTTTTAAAGATTTTATTCATTATTTTTAGAGAGAAGGGCAGGGAGGGAGAAAGAAAGGGAAAGAAGCATCAATGTATGGTTGCCTTTCACCTGCCTTCAGCTACAGACCTGGCTAGAGACCTGGCTTGCAACCTGATTATGTGCCCTGACTGGGGAATCGAACCAGCCACCTTTAGGTTCGGGGGCCGGTGTCTTATCCACTGTGCTACCAGCCAGGGCCTTGATTTATTATTACTATTATTTTTGATGCTTCCTTACTTTCTGGCACACAAAATTCTCTAGACTCATATTTCCTATCAAAGTCCCGGAATCAGCCATCTCTCCAAGGAGCCACGTTCCTTTTATTGGAACATGGTATTAGAAACAAGGATCAGCATATTTGCCATCTGTGCATCTTCTTTGTGTTTTAAGATATTGTGCCCACTTTTAATGGGTTTGTTTCTTATTATTGAATTTTAAGAGTTATGTGTATATAATGGATATGTTTCTGATAAGATATGTCTCCCAATCTGTGATTTGTCTTTTCATTCTTTTAAAAAAACTTTTATAGAAGATTTTATTTATTTATTTATTTTTTTAGGGAGAGGGAAGGGAGGGAGAAAAAGAGAGAGAGAAATATCAGTCAGTTGCTTCTCACACACCCCAACCAGGGACTGAGCCAACAACCCAGCCATGTGCCCTGACTGGGAGGGGATCAAACTGGTCATCTTGGGCTTTTCGGGATAACGCCCGACCAAGTAAGCAAGCTAGCCAGGGCTTTTCATTTTTCAAATAGTGTCTTTCACAGGGCAGAAATTTTTAATTTTCACGATGTCCAACTTACCAGCTTTCTCTTTCTTGGATTATATTTCTGGTGTTGTATCAAAAAATAATTGCCAAACCCAAGGTTTTCTAGATTTTCTTTTAGAAGTTTTCTAGTTTTGTGTTTTACATTTAGGCTTATGAAAGATTTTTGAGTTAATTTTGTGAAAGGTATAAGATATATGTCTAGATTAATTTTGTATATGAATATTCAATTGTCCCAATACCATGTACCAAAAAGACTATCCTTTCTCTATTGAATTGCCTTTGCTCTTTTGTCAAAGATTAGTTGACCATATTTGTGTGAGCCTATTTCTGGGCCCCCTATTCCACTGATAAATGTGCCTATTCTTTCACCAATACCACAATGTCCTGATTACTGTACCTTTCTGCTAAGTCTTGAAATAGGTTAGTGTGAGTCCCCCAACTTTGTTCTTTGTGTTGCTAATCTGTTTTAGTTTTTCCATATAAACTTTAGCATTGGTTTGTTGATATCTACAAAATAACTTGCTGAAATTTTGATTGGGACATTCTTTTTGTTTGTTTTTTTAAAGAAGTAAATAATCACTTTTCTAACTAATACCCCAGTGCAAGTTGGTAAAATTCACTTATACTAATGTAATCCTATTCAATGACTATCCAAATACCTAATGTAAATACTTAGGCCTAAAAGTACTTTATCCAGGCATATATATCCTTTCTTTCTTTGTTAAGTAAAGGTAGGAAATATAGAAAATTTATAGAATAAAAAACAAAACAAACAAACAAACAAAACCTATGTGTTGACAGTTAAGGTGGAGGCAAGGTCTTTAACAAGAATTTTTTTATTGTCATATTTAAATATTTCTGGTATGTTTTCCTCCCATTCAAGGTAAAGAAACATTCTGCTATCAATTATTTTACCTTAGAGCTTATCTTTAGTAACCTAAAAGGTAAATCTCATGATTTATATGCATATCCTGGTTTCTGAGACATGCCTGAATAATTACGAATAGATATTTTTGAAAGGCTGGTATTTGTAGACAAAAATGAGAGCTCATGAATTTAAGCTTAATCACTTCAAATGTAAATACATTTGAACGCTGCAATTTTTTTCCCATGTAGCATTAACAAAATTATTTTTTTCCATCAATATAAAACATCTCAGAACTGGGTGGGTGTTTGAAACAGATGTTTAAAAGATGCTTCTCTCTTGCCTTATAGTTGTTAACAAAAGGCTTTAAATCAAGTAAAAATGATTCTGATCATTTCAAAACTAAAATACAAGGCAAATGTTAACTAACTCATCACCTTCCCTCTACAAATCTGCTACTCCATTCATATTTGCTATCTGCTAAGCAATACATAATTGACACTGTAAACCAATCTTATGCAAAAATTGATGATTCATAATGGGAACTGCAAAGAGCCTTCAAAGGTTTTTAAGTAAGTGGGGATACTGTGATGGAATAATCAGAACTTAGTAACATTATGGAGGACATGGAAAAAAAGAAAGAGGTGAGTCAAAAAATACTTATAAAGTATTTATAGATTGTAGTAGTAGAGGTGAAAGACAGTAAGAGTCTAACATATCAAAAGCTAAGGCAATAGCCATGAGAATATAAAGGAAGGCATAAGTTCTATGGGACTTCGGAGCGCAGCATAGACAGAAGCGGGCAACCACTTGAAGATGAGGACGTGAGTAATCTACAGTAACAACCAGGCTTCTCTTGGCAGAATGACGTGGGAGTCACAGGATCTACTTTGGCAAAATTCATTGAACTTCGCACTTAAAATTGGTGCATTTTATTAAATGTAAGTTATATCTAAATAAATGGATTTAGAAAGAAATTTAAAGGATAAAAAATACATGTTGGACAGGTCACCTTTTTACCTATTATACTCTGGTGGCCTCCAACCACAGGACAGAACTAATTCAACAATGAGAAATTAACTAATGGGAGCAGCACAGGCGACAGAGGAAGTCGATGGTCTATGACGAAGCTTATTTTTCTTCAGTGGCTCAGCATATCTGAACAGAATTAAACAGAAGGCTCTTGAGGGCTAGAACTGTGCTGTGACCCTCCCAACTTAGTACCTAGCATTTAATATCTTGTTTAGTGAAATTTGGTGAATGAATAAAAGAATTTGATTTATTGAAATGATTCCAAAGGGCTTATCCTTGATTTAAAAAAATAATAAATGAATTTTCTTACACTATTCTTAGAACTGTTGTTGGAAAGATATCATGCTATTTAAGAATCATTATCTGTCCTTAATCAGGTAGATGCATTTTAAAAGTGTAAATAACATGTCCACAATGAAAGACTATAAAGATGGAAAATTTCATTTCATTGTAAGTAGATTCCAATTTTATTTTTATTTACTATTTATTTACAAGTTAGACTACAAAAAAATCTATGATTTGTTTCTTATTGCTAAGTATAACTTTAAATTGGTTATAATTGTTCTCAACCCTATGTCTCAAGTATTTCTTTGGGGAGTGGAATTAAGTCTAATAATTACCACATGGGTGGGGATAAACAAGAATCTAACAAGTATCTTTACTGAATTCCAATATAAGGTACATTTGTGGATATAGAGCAAAATAGTATATCCAATGAATTATGAAGCACTTTAGAGATCTGAAGATCTGTTAATGCCCATCTGGTGTACATCTACGGTATAATTCTAGCACAGCCAAAAGGAGTCAACAGGAATGGGAAAACCATTGCAGTCCTCAGCAGGTTCTGTCCTGGCAACTTTTCCCAGATCAGCTGCTAATACTGACACCCTGGCTGAAGGCCTTATGCTTTGAATAGTTTTATTAAAGTAAAAATAAATCTGTATTTGATATGCAAGAGTCCTCACAAAATTTTATTTCCATCTGCAAGGCATTTGACCAATAAACATGCCAGACATTCCTAGAAATGCACTGACTAATGCATATGATTTAAAAGGTATTCTCTAATCAAACAAAACAATGCTTTTAAAAATACAAATATAGCCAAATGAAGGGTGATAGGCTACCTAATCAAACAGAATTAAAATCAAATTATTTAAAAACAAAAACAACCTGGAAATAGAGCAGTAATTATAGTGAAGTAGTACTATTTTAAGAACAGTCTCTCTCTGTCTCTCTTTTTTGAAAGAACACTCAGTTGCTTGCCTCCTTGGAATACCAAGAATGGAAAAGCTTTGGTTCAAAGACTGACATTTAAGTCATAATTTGACTTTAATCTTTTTCCAGATTACTCATATATTTGTTCTTCCCCTAGCAGTCTCCTCCTTCAGCCACATCTGCTTCCTATCTGCTGAAGATCCAATAGAGGGGCAATCTATCCCTCCTGACTGAACTCACATCTCAAAAGGAAAAGACAGTATCTTTAGGCCATTTTATGTTTACTTGATAAAGTACAGAGAAAAGATACAATTCCCATATATGTAAGTAGATGACACAGATATTTAACTAACAATTCCCAAGTATAAGCCAAATTTCTCCATTTAGAAAGTTCTCCCCCAAAAGTAACTTAGAGATACTTTAGAAAATGGGTTATACTTCTTCATATCAATAAACTACCATATACTTTAAAATAATCTTAATAAAAAGCTCACTTATTTCATACAGATCAGTGAGAATTTTACTGAATAGTTACTAAGTGAAACTAACAAACAGAATAAAGTCAGTTTGCTCAACAGAACTGAAATATACACAGCTGACAAACAAGAGTAGAAGATAATATATACTTAAGTATTAAAGAATGAATCATAGTTAAAGAAAAGAGCACATAATGGTGTTTGCATTTTTTTATAAAATGAGCTAAATTTGTGAACTGAGGTCCTTGATAAAAACAAGTAAAAATGATGGATAAAATACTATATATTTAAAATTAAGTGCATCCATAAGCTGCTAAAAGATGAGAAATACACAGGCCAAAAACTAAATAAATAAAAGTACCTGGGAAGTCAGAGAGGTAAACAGAATGTTGAAACTGACCTTTTTGCTGTGAGCGTATTTACTAAACATAATGAACTTGAGCTTTGACTTAGGTGATCTTCAAGGCCAATGGACAAAAGACAACTACCATGGGCCACCCAGGTTGGAGAGTTGTCCATAAATCTGAGACATCAAAGGCTAGACTCTTAACATGTTATAGGGTAGAAGAAAGCCAAAATTCCCCATAGCCTGCAGTTTAGGAATGGGGGATGGGACTCGGAAGTACAGCCATTTTCCCTAAGAGAGGTATTAGTGTATCTATAGCTGGTAGCTAGGGTCTTAGTTATGCAAATCACTAGGGCTGAACTTCAGAGCCAAGGAGATGGGCGGGGCTTTTGACCATAGAATGGTGATGAAAGAACTTAAGGGGCCTGTGGGAGATTTGCAGGTGGCCAGGATTGGTCACCCTACCCACTGCATCATAGACCACCAACAGGGTTTAAAAATAAGGCGGCAACCATTTAGGAACCAAGGCCATATGGTAAACTGGCAGAGAAAGAAGGAACTTGCAGTTTGACAAAATTAAAGAGCCGTTTGTCACTCTTGGGCAGGCAAGGAGACAGGGAAAGCCATGCAGTCTGCAGGAGGAAAGGAGCCCTTGCAGCCGGGGCTAGCAAAGAAAGCCGGCAGGCTGCTGCTTTCTTTGGGCTGGCCTTACACCCTGGACTCCATTTGTACTTTTGGAAGTTAGGACATGTGAAAAGGACTCTTTTAGTACCTGCACTTCACCAAAATCCAGCACAACATGGCACATGCTTTCCTGGATTATTATGCAGAGGCTGATGACAATGTACCCCAAATCCTGAAGGAGAGAGCTGACAGATAAGGAATGGGGAACTTTTCGACATGTTTTTGGCTTATAGCCTTTTGGGGAGCTAGGGAAGTGCTGGGTCTCGGGGGAGAACGAGGCTCTGAGCTGAAGTGCTCACGGCTCCTGCAGGTTGGAATAGTGTAAACAAAGACCTATTTTCCTCAACACTAATTGTTGGGTCTTCCACAAAGGCACCATGTGAGAGAATCCCACTTTGCTTGGTAACAAACTTAAAAAGAATTAGTTTAAAACTTTCTTATAATCCCCAAAATATTGCCTATCTCAAAATCTGGGGCTAAGTAGAAGGGGAAGAAAATTCTTACTTGAGTGTTCATAATCACAAACCTCAATTTGAAGCCTAAATCTACATGAAATGGATGATCTAAAATATTTCAATAGGAGAACAATGTATTGTTTTTAAGAGCTCTCAGGAGGAACCTACCTTTATAAAACCTCCAAAAATTCCCAAAGGTAAGAAACCAAGAAGAAAAAAAGAAGAGCTCACAGTTCAAAAAGAAATGAAACACTCTGACAGCTAGCAGAAACAATAGATGATGTAGTTGAATTCGGTCAAATTTCTTCATATAATGGGAATCAAACAAAATATTTTTAAAACTATAGCATATTTCAAGAAATAAAACTGGTTTGAAAATGACTAAAAATCTACATTTTAAAAGAGAACTTAAAGAGGTAAAAAATTAAAATAAAAAAGTCAAAGGCACTGGATAGGGATAAAAGAAATTAAGCATTTATCCCACTTTTCCTATATAAACTAACTATCTTTTGGGTACCTAAAAAGATAATAAAAGTTTTCTTTACAGAAGAATTACAGTTTTCAAAAAAACATAAGGAATCATTAAAACAAAAATACAACAACGACAAAAAAAACCCTTCCATTTTGTAATCCCTAATGAATTAATGGATCCAGATAATGATCATCAATGACCAATAAAATATTTAGGTAAAAAGATGGGAAACTTTATTAAAAAGTGGAACAGCCCTGGCCAGGTTGCTCAGTTGGTTGGGGTGTCATCCTAAACACCGAAAGGTTGAAGGTTTGGTTTCCAGTCAGGGCACATACCTAGGTTGCTGGTTCCATCCCTGGTCCAGGAGCCCAAGAGAGGTAACTGATCGATGTTTCTCTCACATCGATGTTTCTCTCCCCCTTCCTCTCTTCCTAAAATCAATAAACATATCCTTGGGTAAGGAGTCTTTTTTAAAAAGGAACAGGCTAACAACAGCTGAACCCAATCATCAGTTTTAACATTACAGTAAGCAACACACGTTTTTTTCTCTCTATATATATTTTCCTCTCTTTTACGTTTTCTTTCACTTTCCTGTTTCTCTACTCCATAACAAGTAATCATCTATCTTGATACATTTTTAAAAATCTTCAAGCCAAGGATATGTTTATTGATTTTAGAAAAAGATGAGGGGAGGGGGAGAGAGAGAGAGAAAGTGAGAGAAAGAGAGAAACATTGATTGACTGGTCGACTCCCCATGTGCCCTGACTAGGGATCGTTTAGCAGCCTAGGTGTATGCTAGGTATGTGCCCTGAGCAGGAAGTTGAAGCCCTGACCTTTTTGTGTACGGGATGATGCTCCAACCAACTGAACCACCAGACCAGGGCTATATTAATACATTTTAAATTAATGTTAGTTACTATAAATCTTTTAGTGCATGATGGTAGTGGTGGCTCTTAAAAAAATAAAAATTCTAAGCCTGGGCTGGTGGCTCAATGGATCGGCACCAGCCTGCAAACCCAAAGGTCACAGGTTTGATTCCCAATGAAGGCACATAACCAAGTTGCAAGCCCAGTCTCCAGCCAGGTCCATAGCTGGAGGCAGGTGGAAGGCAACCACACATTGATGTCTCTCTTACTCTCTGCCTCTTTCCCTTCCCCTCTCTCTAAAAATAATAAATAAAATCCTTTAAAAAATATTTTAAATAAAAATTCTAAAAATGCCACCTAATAATAAGTATTTTTTTGTCACAAAGGAAAAATATGGCTCAGACAAAAATTAAAATGTTTTTTTTCACCTGCATAAGAAAGATCTCCAAATTTCCTCTGGGGGATGTTAAAAGATAAACTAAGGCATATTAAAATGCTTAAGCCCTAGCTGGTGGCACAGTGGATAAGATGCCAGCCTGCAAACCCAAAGGTCCCTGGTTTAATTCCCAGCCAGGGCACATAACCAGGTTGCAAGCCAGGTCTCCAGCCAGGTCCATAGCTGGAGGCAGGTGAAAGGTAACCATACATTGATGTTTCTCTCCCTCTCTGCATCTCTCCCTACCCCTCTCTCTAAAAATAATAAATAAAATCTTTAAATAAATAAATAAAATGCTTAAGAGTTTATCTGAGCAAAAATCAATCTGAATTAGGCATCATCCAATTTAGTAGATTAAAAAGGCTCCATGGAGCTAGCTGTACAAAATGGAAGACTTATGGCAAGAAGGGAGTGGGAAAGCATTAGTTATACTTTGCTGTTACAAAGTCACTTTCCTTAAGGGAATGACAGGGGTTTATCAGGCAGATTACCTAACTAGCACTTCTGATGAGGCATGCCCTGACTGACTGACTGATTTAAGATTCCCTGTCTGGGAAAGCTGAAACTGGAATTGTCTCCATTTTGGTGATGTGGAGCTTATTAGCATTAGTAACTCCACTTTGGGCCTGTTGTCTGTTTTTTCCTTTTTTAAATATCTATCCTTACCCAAGGACATTTGTTTTTCATTGCTGAGAGAGAGAGAGAGAGAGAGAGAGAGAGAGAGAGAGAGCAAGAAACATAATTGATGTGAGAGAGAAACATCGACTGGTTGCCTTCTCATATGCCCCAACTGGGGACCCAACCTGCAACCTGGGTATGTGCCCTAAGTGGAGATAGAACCCAATACCTTTCAGTCTATGAGATGATGCTCCAACCAACTGAGCCACACCAGCCAGGGCTGGGCATTTTGTCTTATATTTAAAAAGAAACTATTAAAATAGTTTAATCCATTCATCACAATGTTTAAAATATCTTAATATTTGAGAAGCTAAAGTGATACAAGAGAGAAATAAACCAAAGATCTTGGGTACCAATAGAAACAAAAAATGAAAAGAAGGAGATAGAGACATAAAGAGTTAAACGATGTAATAGAAGAAAATGTTAAACCATCTCTTTAGGCATCTTTTGCTACAACAATGTCACTGACAACAATTCAGTAAAGAAACTATCTGTTATGTCTGTATGTATCTGGCTGACAGAAGACACCAGCAGAAATGAGTATCTCAGAATTTTAGGTGATAATTCTATTGGCTTTCTGTAGGTTACAGTGATCTTTTTCTAGAATAAAAAAGAAAATAAAGAAGATAGGTTCAGTCTCTGGTGATTTGCAAGGGTAGATCTTAAGATGTTCTTATAATGCTAATTTATGATACTGAAACCAAATTGGAAGTGATACAAAAAGTTCTAAATGATATTATTTTTCTCTCCCTGAATTGATATGTGAATACAAATAAGCCTCCTTCAATTTACAAAAACAAAAAAGAAGTATTCTTTGCGGTCTCAAAATGTGATAAGGGTAATTCTAAAAAGTATCTCATTGTAGCCTCTTTCAACTTAATATTAATTGTTTAATAAATACACTGGCTATAAAGCAAGTCAAATATTCTGTGAGCAAAGAGATCTAAATTAGTACTGTGTAGAGTAAGCTGCTCTCTGGGAAAAAAACAATTTCCATACTGTAAATATTCCCAATACGGTCCATCTCAAGCTACTAAAGGCCACTGAACTGAACTGGTCTAGTGAGGCAAGACAAACAGACTCTACACGCAACTACAGACCAAATTCCTCTTTGCAGTAAATGGATCACGAAACAATTTTGCTATTTGGAAGAACCTCCTTCTATGGATGGTTTTATAGTTTTATTTGAACTTTTTATCAGCATACAGAAAAGTGCACAGATCATAAGTGCACAGCTCAACTTTGCACAAACTGAATATGCCTGTGTAACCAATAGTAGATTAACACATTACTTTATCCCAATGCTACCACCTTGTGTCTCTTTACAGCCATTGCTCCTCTCCAAAGTAACCACCCTCCTAATTCCAACACTACAGGTAAATTTAGCCTGTTTTTCCCCCCTTTTGAATTTAATTTTATTGTTGTTGTGTTACATCCATACCATTTCCCCTCCCCTTTCTCTCCTTAGCCTGTTTTTGAACTTTATGTAAATAAAATCATAATGCTTTCATTTGAATCTGGCTTCTTTTAACTCCGTAGTTTGTTTCTTCAGATTCATCCATATTGGATGTAGTTGCAGTTTGATGATTCTTGTTGCTAGGTAGTATTCTGTAGTATAAAAATAGCATTGCATTAAATGTATTTTGTTCTACTACTAGAGTCCATTTGGCTGGCTGCAGTTTGGATTATTTAGTGCAGCTAAGAGCATTCATATGAACCTGTTAAGCATTTCTATGGAGTACATGTATACCTAGGAGTGGAATTGCTCAGTGATAAAATATGCTAATAAGTTCCACCGAATAGATGCTGCCAGGGTTTCACAAAACAACTCTACTGCTCTCCACTCCTGCTAGCAGGCATGGGAGCTCCGACTGCTCCACACCTCCGTCAATACTTACCATATGTCTGATATTGACAATTCATATAATCTTGTGCCCTTTAAAAATATTAATTCTTCTATATTTCAGTAGCTTCTAATACTGGCTGGGCATCAGAAGCATTTGTGAGGCTTACATGAATCTCTCGACATGATTCTACTTTTGCAATTGAGACTGGAGGCTATGGGGTGGCACATTCACTTTTTACCTTACTTTCACACAAGCATGGAATTAAAATAATAATAGGACTGTTAAAAATATCATCCTACTCCAAAATTATTTTTTTAAAAATACCCTTAAATGTGGAATGAAACTATATCAACAGCTTTCCCCATACCTGGTCCTTTGTGTCAGGTGGGAAGACTTCTCCCCACCCGAGTATAAAAAACATAAATCATTAAGAAAATTTGGAAACCGCGAGACTGTGGGAAGGAGAATCTAGGAAAGAATACCAGCTGGCTGCCCTTCTCGGCGCCCCAAGCCGTGTGCCATGCTTGCTCTCCGAAGTGGCCTGACTAGGGCTCTGGCGCGGACGTTGACGCCTCAGGTGTGCTCATCTTTTGCTACAGGACCTAGACAACATGATGGAACATTCTATGAATTTCGTACCTATTCCCTTAAGCCTTCAAAGATGAATGAGTTTCTGGAAAATTTTAAGAAAAACGTCCATCTTCGGACAGCTCACTCTGAACTGGTTGGATATTGGACTGTAGAATTTGGAGGCAGACTGAACAAAACATTTCAGATTTGGAAGTACGATAATTACACTCATCGAACTGAAGTTCGGAAAGCGTTGGCCAAAGCTAAAGAATGGCAAGAACAATTTCTCATTCCAAATTTGGCTCTTATTGATAAGCAAGAGAGTGAGATCACTTACCTAGTACCGTGGTGCAAACTAGAAAAGCCTCCAAAAGAAGGAGTCTATGAACTGATTACTTTTCAGATGAAACCAGGTGGGCCAGCTCTGTGGGGTGACGCTTTTAAAAGGGCAATTAATGCCCATGTCAATCTAGGATACTCAAAACTAGTTGGAGTTTTCCACACAGAATATGGAGCACTCAACAGAGTTCACGTTCTTTGGTGGAATGAGAGTGCAGACAGCCGTGCAGCTGGGAGACACCAGTCTCACGAGGACCCCAGAGTCGTGGTAGCTGTTCGGGAAAGTGTCAATTACCTCGTGTCTCAGCAGAACATGCTTCTGATTCCTACATCATTTTCCCCATTGAAATAGTTTTCCTCCAAAGAACAAAGCATTTCATCCACTGTCTTCAGATGTGTCTGCCGATAGTGCTTCAGTTCTCCCAAGCAAATCTCACTTTTTTATCTGAAGAAGGTGGTAAGCTATTCACTAGAGGTCTCTGCATTTTTAAAGCCATCTCTCTTCTTTGCCGTTACCACCTCAGAAAGTAGTTCTACTCATTTTCCCCGTGGCATTTCAGTTGCTATTATACAATAGGAATAGTTGCCACTATTCATGATCTTGAGTTTTCATTTCTTTCAGAATATTTCTTATTCTCTATTTTGGCAGCCCTTTGCTTGATAGCATTTTCTTGTATTTAAATGATGTTTTTACATTTTGCACCTGACAATGTTTTGAAATGATGTACATGCAATGCCTGTATTTTCAATACGCCTGTTTTTCTAAGATTTAAAGTAACTTCCTGCCCAGTAAAATTTATTTTGTAATATAAGAATACTCGATCAAATGTATTTCTTTACCTTGGGAAAATGCAGTAATACCTGTGTCATCTGTATCAATTATGGTTCTCACATTAATTATTGGTTAATTAGGTTCCAATGTAAAAAAAATTTTTCAGAGGACTTGTTTCATATGCTGAAATGTGTTCATTTATGCATAGTTGGTTGTATTAATTTTTGTTCATTTTGGATCACCAACGAAGACACTTGAGACATCTATTTGTTTTTAACGAGGTGTTTATGGTTATGGAAATGCTTTGCTCTAATAAAAGCCTACAGAGTTGTTAAAAAAAAAAAGAAAGAAAGAAAATTTGGAAAAGTAAAATGAAAATGTGGAAAAACTTTTAATAATAAAACCATGTGCTGTGACAGAAGAAGAAGAAGAAGAAGAAGAAGAAGAAGAAGAAGAAGAAGAAGAAGAAGAAGAAGAAAAAAGTGAAATTTCTTCCCCTGAAGAGATACCTATTTATATATATTTTAACAAAATGTACATCATGTTATATGAAATAGCTTTGTATACTGTCCTTCCCTAACATTCCATCAACACCTTCCAGGTCATTAATTATTTGTAAATTATTATTTTAATGACTACCTATTATTTCAATGTTTTTGGGAATATACTAATTTATTTAATCTGTTGAATTCTGGTCATTTATGGAGAAATTTACTATATTAAAATGTAGAGGCCCTGTATGGTGACTCAGTGGATAGGCACCAGCCTGAAAATCCAAAGGTCGCTGGTTCGATTCCCAGCCAGGGTATATGACGGGGTTGCAAGCCAGGTCTCCAGCCAGGTCCGTAACTGGAGGCAGATGAAAAGCAACCATATATTGTAGTTTCTCTCCCTTTCTTCCTCCCTCCCTGCCCTTCTCTCTAAAAATAATGAATAAAATCTTTTTTTTAATTTAGAAATTAAACAATAAAATGTAGAAAAGTCATATAAATAATATATGCAACAACTAAACCTTGAAAGAGATTTTTGTTTGTACCAATGGAATTTGGGGATTACATTGTGAGGTTTGGTTGGCACAAATATAAATATTTAATCAGATATAAACAAGTATATCTTGGTCATGGCATAAAGTAATTAGAGATAATATGGAAAAATGAACTGAGAAGTTTAAGTATTATTTCAAATGAGGCTCTGAAGGCTTTTCTGTCTTGTTATGATATGTTTCCATTTCTCACTTTTACTATTTCTCCCCTCTCCAGCCTCGCAAAACCGTTTCTCTTGTCATCAGTCATCTCACATTCATTTTCCTATTCTTAAAATACCCTTATTCTCTCTCGACCTCTATCACTCTTTGCTCCTTATTTGTGGATAGGGTGGTGGTTGTTATGTTTCTTCAATTTTATTAATAGATCTTCACAATCTGTGTATTTCAAATCTCAAATTTCCCCTCTCCTACCCCATTTTGTCTTCCTCCTACCCTTTCCTTTTAAATTAAAGTTTAAAATTTAATTGTACCCAATCTTATCCTGGTTTTCATTCCTCGCCCTTAATATTCTCTCTCTCTATCCTCTCAAAATCAATCCTTTTTCTCTAGACATCTCTTAAGCTTTTCTCTTTTCTTCCCCTTGTTATTCTCATCCCACCTATATTAATCTGCTCATTTGTTGTTGATAGTGCTGTGACAGAGTGGGGTTCCCAAATTCCCACAGCCCATGGATGGGGAAAGGAGGCAGCACAGCTTTTAAGGTACTTTGCATACCCATGGCAGGCTGGTAGCTAGACAACAGCTATACTACTGCCCAACTAAATGGCTGGAGAAAGGATGGATAGGCACTGGTCAGGATACTTTGCATATTAATGACAACGTGATAGCTACAGCCTTTCCTGAAGAGAAGCTGTGCTTGGTACAGCTTAAGATATTTTTCATAATAATGAGGTATGGTCCTCTGGGTCAGTATTTAAAATTAGGGTGGCCAGCCATGAGAAGGGGGAGCCATAAGGAAGGGGGCCATGCTGTTTGGAAGGGTATAAAGGGCCCTTGTCCACCATAAGATGAAGCATGATGGAAGGAGCCTGTTAGAGGAGCATGATGGAGCAGCGGGCTGTAGCAGCCACGTGAGAAGAAGCAGCTGTGCAGTTTGTAATTCGAATCCAGTCATGCAGCCCTGGCTAGTAAGAAAGCAGGCCCACTGCTACTTTGGTAGGGCCCACTCGAGCTGACTCCAAAGCTGCCAAGGACTCTACCTTGTAGACCCAGACTCTATCTGGACCCTTGGAACATGGGGCATGCAGAGGGACACTCTCTTAGAACTTGTACCTTTCCTGAACTTCACCATGATCCAATTTAACACAGCACATGCTTTCCTAGACTATTATATGGAAAATGAAGATAATGTACCCCATATGCTGAAGGAGAGAGCTGAAAGATAAGGAATGAGGAAGTGCTTGGCTTGGTGTTGGCTTATAGCCCTTTGAGGAGCAAGGGAAGTGCTGGGTGTCATGAGAGAATGGTGCTCAGAGCTGAAGTGCTCCCATCACTCCCAAGGTTGGAATATTGTAAATAAAGACCTGTTTTTCTCAACACTAATTATTGGGACTCATACCAAAGTGCCACATGAATGAGCCCTACTTTGCTTGGTAACAGTGCTGTGGTGGAACTTTTTCTCAAATTGGTTGCTTTTCTTTTTCCTCTCACTGTATTTTTAAAACAATTCCACTTAAACCTACTGCATGCTTTCTCTTTTTTACTCCATTCTGCTTCTTCCATCCCTTTTTTTATTTATGCTGTAAATTTACTTTCTCTCTCTCTTCGTCTTATCTCTATTCCCTAGTCTTATTATTGCTCCTCTCTCTATCCTCTTAAATCATTTTTCTTTCAGTCATCTCATATTTGTTTTCCCTTTCTTATAATCTTAATCTCTTTACACCTTTATTAATATTGGCTCATTTTCTGTAGATAGTGTAATTGCGGGTAGGGGTTATTTTTGCAGGTGTGGGGTTGTTTCCTGGGCTGTTCCATTTTGTTCTGGCAACGCCTGTACAATAGCATATAAGATGTGGTGGGCAACCAGCCAGAGGGAAGGACCCACCAAAGAATGACTCAGCAACAACCACAACCCAATTACAACCAGAGAGGCCACATAAATGGCATAAAGGGCATCCCAAGAGCATCAAGTTCAGGAGATCAAGGAGACTGAACCACTGAATCCCACAGGTCTCCTGCCATTGAAGGTCACATTACAAAGACAGGATGTCAAAACAGGTCAATTTAGTATGCAGAAACAAACAAGAATAATCACCTAAAATGGGGAGACAAAGAAACAACTCCCAAACAAAGTGAAAGGAGGAATCCCCAGAAGTAGTGCTAAATGAAAGAGAGGCAAGCAAACTATCAAACACTGAGTTCAAAATAATGGTTATAAGGATGCCTAAGGAGCTACAAAGAAATCCAGAGAACCTATAAGGAACTTACTGTGAACTACACCAGCATGAAAGAGAACATAGAACATATCAATAAGAACCAGCAGGAAATGAAGAATACAGTATGTAAACTGAAGAACACAGTAGAAGGAATTAAAAGCAGGCTAGGTGAAGCAGAGGATCAAAACAGCGAGCTCTCAGACAAGGTAGAAAAAAAAAATTGCCAGACAGAGAAACAAAATTTAAAAAGGCTCAAAAAGAATAAAGAGGGTTTAAGGAGCTGCAGGACAACATAAAATAGAGTAATATCCATATCATAGGGATACCAGAAGAAGAGTAGCAAAGGATAGAAAAAATGTTTGAAAAAGTAATGACAGAAAACTTCCTTAATTTGATGACAGAAAAAGTTGCACAAGTGTAGGAAGTACAGAGGATTCCAATCAAGATGAACCCAAACAGGCCCACTCCAAGACACATCATAATTAAAATGGCAAAATTTAAAGACAAAGAATCTTAAAGTAGCAAGAGAGAAACAGCTAATAACATACAAAGGGAGCCTCGATAAGGCTATCAGCTGATTACTGAACAGAAACAATACAAGCCAGAAGGGGATGTCAAGAAATATTCCAAATAATAAAAAGCAAGGACCTGCAACCAAGACAACTCTACCCAGAAAGGTTCTCATTTTAAGTGGAGGGCAAACTAAGGAGTTTCCCAGATGAAAGAAGGCTAAAAGAATACATCTCCGGTATTATGCGTAGTGAAATAAGCCAGGCAGCAAAAGACAAATACCATATGATCTCACCTAATACAGGAGACTAATGAATAAACAAACAGAGAAGCCAAAAGAAACCAGAGACATGGGAAGAAAGAAAGGAGAATGACTGGGACCAGAGGGAAGAGGGGAGGAGGAAGGAAGAAAGGGGATGGGGGGAGAAGGGGTAGGGTTTAGATGAGGAGCTAATATGAAAGATCCATGGACATGAATAAGGAGGTGGGGACTGACTGTGGGAGAGTAGAGGGGAGACAGGGGAGAGCAATGGGGACAAAATGAAACAACTATAATATAATAATAATAAATCAATTAAAAAAAGAAAGAAAGGAAAAGAATACATCTCAACCAAACCAGCATTGCAAGAGTTGCTAAAGGGACTGTTTTAAAAAAAAATTGAAGAGAGAGAGAGAGAGAGAAAGAAGAAGAAGAACAAGAACAAGAAGAACAAGAAGAACAAGAAGAAGAACAAGAAGGAGGAGAAGAAATAACAATAAAATTTTTAAAAAACAAAAACAAATCAAAAAGGAAAAGGGGATGGATGTAATACAACAACAATAAAATTTTTAAAAAAGAAGAAGAAAACAATGACGACAATGACACTACAGGTACAAATGGGAAAAATGGCAATAAATAAGTATCTATCAATAATAACCTTAAATGTAAATTGAGTAAATGCTTCAATCAAAAGATAAAGGGTTGCTAAATAAATAAACAAAGGGTAGTTGAATGGATAAGAAAACAAGGCTGGCATATATCTTGTCTACAAAAGACTCACCTCAGAACAAAAGATCTACACAGACTATAACTGAGGAGATGGGAAAAAAGCATTCAAGCAAACAGACATGAAATAAAAACTGGGGTATTCTGTCTGATACTTATATCAGACAAAATAGATTTTAAAACAAAGACTATAAAAAGAGATAAACACAGACACCACATAATACTTAAGGGGACAATCCATCAGGAAAATATAAACCTTGTTGACATATAAGCACCCAACACAAGAATACCCAAATATATAAGGAAAATCTTGGGGACTTTAAGAAAGATATCAACAGCAACATACTCATAGAAGGAGATTTTAACACCTCATAGTCAACAATGGTTAAATCTTCCAAGCAAAGAATCAACAACGGGCATTGAACAACACTTGAAATCAAATGGATTTAATTGATATATGCAGAATCTTTCACCCCAAAGAAGTAAAATATACATTCTTTTCAAATGCACATGGAACATTTTAAAAGACAGATCACACGGTAGGACATGAAACAAGCCTCAACAAATTCAAGAAAACTGAAATCATATCAAGTATCTTCTTAGATGACAATGGCTTGAAACTAGAAACCAACCTCAAGAAAAAAAAAAAAACATTCAAATTCATGGAAACTGAATAACATGCTATGAAATAATGAATCGCTAAATAATGACATCAAGGAAGAAATCAAAAAGTTTCTGGAAACAAATGAAAATGAACATACAATGACCGATAACCTATGGGACACAGCAAAGGCATTCCTGAGAGGGAAGTTCATAACAATACAGGCCTACTTTAAAAAGATAGGAGAATCTCAAATAAACCACCTAACATTACATCAACAAGGACTACAGGTACAACAACAAAGCCCAAAGAAGGAAGGAAATCATCAAAATCAGAGCAGAATTAAAAGACTAAAAGAACAACTCAAAGGATCGATAAATCCAGGAGCTGGTTCTTTGAAAGATAAACAAAATCGACAAGGCTTTAAACAGACTTGAAAAAGAAGAAGAAAAAAAGAGAGAGGACCCAAGAAAATTGAAATGACAAGAGGAGAAATCACAGCACAGAAACACGAAGGATTGTAAAAAATTACTACAAACAACTACATGACAAGAAATTTGACAGTCTGGGTGAAATGGACAAATTTCTGGAATCATATAATCTTCCAAAACTGAATCAAGAAAAATCAAAAAGCCTAAATAGACCAATAACAACTAGTGAAATTGAAGCAGTAATCAAAAAACTCCCAGCACACAAAAGCCCTGGACTGGATGGCTACTGAGGCAAAATTTTACCAAACATTCAGGGAAGAACTAATTCTTATTCTCAGCCTATCCAAAGGATCCAAGAAGAGGGAAAACTCCCAAACTCTTTCTATGAGGTCAGTATTATGTTAAATTCAAAACCAGGTACAAAAACAATGAAGAAAGAAACTATAGGCCAATACTGTTGATGAACATAGATGCTGAAGTCTTCAACAAAATATTGGAAAATTGGATTTAGCAATGAATTAAAAATATACATAATAATAAAGTGGGATTTATCACAAGCATGCAAGGATGGTATAATATTCACAAATCAATAAAACATAAGGATGGTATAATATTCACAAAACAATAAAACATAATACACCACAAAACAAAATGAAACATAAAAATCACATGATCATATAAACAGATGCTGAAAAAGCATTTGATAAAGTACAGCACCCATTTATGATAAAAATGCTCAGCAAAGTGGGAATTTAGAAAGCATACCTCAACAAAATAAACACCATAAATAAGAAACCTGCAGCCAACATCATACTCAATGGGCAAAAACTAAAATCTTTCCCCCTAGGATTAAGAACAAGACAAGGGTATCTGCTTATACCACTTTTATTCAAAATAGCATTGGAAGTTTTAGCCACAGCAATCAGATAAGAAAAAGAAATAAAACCCACCCAAATTGGAAAGGATGCAAATAGCCATTCTTTGCAGATAATATGATAATGTACACAGAAAACCCTCTAGATTCCACCAAAAAACTACTCAACCTAGTAAGTGAATTTGGCAAAATAGAAGGACACAAAATTCAATATTCAGAAATTGAAGGCATTTTTGTATACCAACAATGAACTATCAGAAACAGAAACTAGGGGGAAAGCCCCATTTGCTATAGCAACAAGAAACATAAAGTACCTAGGAATAAACTTAACAAAGAAGTTAAAAGGCCTGTACTCAGAAAACTACAGAACACTGAAAAACGAAATCCTTCATTTCTTTATCTTTCTGATTTATGAATTGACAAAACATATGTACTCCTTATGTAAATGGCAGTTTCATGGGGAAGGTACATTACAGTTCCTTTGCTGCACACACCAGACAGAATGATGTTGGGTAGATTTCAGTGTGAGACTGCTATAGGTGAATACAGTATTGTTCCCTTTATGATTTAATCAGAACATTCCACAGATACAAAGGGAGAAAATGGCAATGAATAAATATCAATCAATAATAACCTTAAATGTAAATGGATTAAATGCACCAATCAAAAGACATAGAGTAGCTGACTGGATAAGACAACATGACCCACATATATGCTGTCTTCAAGAGACCCACCTCAGAACAAAAGATCGACACAGATTGAGAGTGAAGGGATGGAAAAATATATATCAAGCAAATGGACATGAAAAAAAAGCTGGAGTAGCAATACTGATTTCAGACAAAATAGATTTTACAATGAAGGACATAAAAAGGGACAAAGATGGACATTTCATAATACTTAAGGGAACAATCCATCAAGAAGAAATAACTGATAAACATATACGCACCCAACATAGGAGCTCCGAAATATATAAGGAAAATCTTGGAAGACTTTAAGAAAGACATAGACAGCAACACACTAATAGTAGGAGATTTTAATACCTCACTATCAACAATGGACAGATCTTCCAAACAAAAAATCCCCAAAGATGTTGTGGCATTGAACAACGGACCTAACTGATGTATACAGAGTCTTTTACCCCAAAGAAGCAAAATACACATTCTTTTCAAATGCACATGGATCATTCTCCAAGATAGACCACATAGTATGTCACAAGACAAGCCTCCACAAATACAGGAAAATTGAAATCATACAAAGTATCTTCTCAGATCACAATGGCTTCAAACTAGAAACCAATCTCAAGGGGAAAACCAAAAATTCTCTAACTCATGGAGACTGAATAACATGCTTTTAAGCAATTAAGGGGTTAACAATGAGATCAAAGATGAAATCAAAAAGTTCCTGGAAACAAATGACAATGAACACACAATGGCCCAAAACCTATGGGATACAGCAAAGGCAGTACTCAGAGGGAAATTGATAGCAGTACAGGCCTTCCAAAAAAGGTCACAAGAAGTTTATAAAAACAACCTAACCACAAAGCTGCAAGAACTAGAGGAGCAACAACAAACAAAGCCCAGAGCAAGTAGAAGGAAGGAAATCATCAAGATCAGAGCAGAACTAAATAACTCAGAGATTCAAACTACAATTCGAAGAATCGACAGGACCAGGAGCTGGTTCTTTGAAAAAATAAACAAAATTGACAAG